>CM076582.1:1301434784-1301668501 GCA_034641835.2 Pinus albicaulis | reverse complement strand
AACACTGTTCTGCACATGGTTTATGATAACATTTTTGCCAACTAATTAACTAGTTTAGATTTGCATGTTGTCTCTTTTTTGGGATTAATATAAGAAACTAGGGAGTTATGCAAATATTTAAGAGTCAAGACAGTTCATGAAATCAAGGGCTTGTAAATCCATTGCTTCAAATGCCAGTGTCAACATTAGATTCAAATTTGACAAAGTCTATCTTGAGCTCAAAGCTCAAATTATAGTTGATCTTGCATTTGATACATTAAAAAAACTCATCAATGGATCAATAAGACATTGAATGAGTGCTCTGTCATCATGCTTGCTGTAGTTAATCCTAATTAAATGAACACAGAAATAAAAGGAGTCAATGGATGCGCTAGGACTACATTAGGATTGGTAGTTAAAACTATAACTAGAGAGAGCATGTGATCACCGGCTATATCCATGGAATTTCAAGCCAAACGAGGTGTCACCATCTCATTTTAAGAGTCGCTACTTACAAACACTAGATAAGACTTTCAGCTCTAATATGGTCTTCATTCAACTAACACCATTGCACTCCTATCTAACACAAATCTTAAAAAATGAGGCAAAGTCACTGCAGATCTTCAAGTCTTTATGAGGTCCCATTCAGGGGAATCCTTCTATTTTCATATGAAATCCATGGGTTCTATCTCTATATTGAATTCATGGATACAACAATGACAAGGTTCCCTCCAAGCCATTAGAAACGACTCTATGCAAGAAGGCAACTCCTTGATAGTTTCTTTCCCGTGGATTTTGGCATAAGCAAGGATGCTATCGTGCTTTTAGTTTCAAGCCTTCTTGGAGGATCCCTATGCAAAAATATGCCCTCCTCCCAATCCCATCAATTCAAGGATGAGGTGAAGCCTAGGCTTTCTATTCCCTCAAAGAAAAAGCCGCCCCTCAATTTTGCCTTTATAGTGGAGAAATCAAAGGACATTCCGGTGTTGGAACTTGCATGTATATGCCCACAACTTTTTGTATTGAAGGGATGGCACTCTTTGTCCTTTGAATGGGCTTTGGCCATCTACAACAATGCTTCATGGGTGGAAAAATCAAACCTAGATTACCAACGATGAGCTCTTCCTCCATTCCAAGTGTTACTTCATTGTAGTTTTTAAGGCCATGGTGGATAGGAAAAAGAAATTCAACCTAGGACCCTATTTCTAGGGGAAAATGCACCTCTCCTTTCATCCCTAGTTCTGAAAGTTTGATCCAAACACCATGATTATTACAACAACTCTGGTCTACGTAAGAGTTCCAAACCTCCTCTTCACTTATGGTATCCTAATTTTTTTGCAACTATTAAAAACTCCCAGAATCATTTTATTAAAGTTAATGGAGCTCATATTGTCATGGGCTCAACATCTTTACCCATATATGTGTAGTGCTCAACCTAAGTTGTGAGTTTCCCAACTAGTTGCTCATATAATGGGTTGATCTCACTTTTACCGAAATGTTAGACATTGAAAGCACAAAATTTAGATGTAGATCATGCCAACAAATTGTACACCTCCAAGAAACCTATTCATCTTGATTCTTCACCAACATCTTCTACATCCAATGGACATAGGAAAAATCCCAAAGGATGGTAAGTAATACAGGGAAACATATGTGATCCAAGAAAGAAAATGGCTCAACCGAAAGAAAAGAAACCTATGCAAGTTCCCCTTGGTAGTGGTGGGGAGACACACTCAACTTTGGTGCCATCAAATCTCTTTTGAGGTTTAAAGCATCTTCGTGAATCGAAAAAGGAAAAGCTTAGTCCTAACAACCTTGCGTTCATGATTCCCTTTCACAAATCAGTATATCACAATGCCACTAACCCATGTCAACAGAATTGGGTGGATCTATATTAGAAAGAAAAAGTGATCCTCATGAGACAAACCACAACACCTAGTGACCATGTAACTTCTTCAACTCTCTACAAACGAGTCAAGTTGTGTAACATGTTTCTCTATGTTCTATGCATTTATATCTATTTCATAGTTATGTTTCAATATTATGTTCATAGTTATGGGATTGAAGCATGACAGAGGAAGAAGGAAATCATGTAGCATCCACATTTTGCCAGTGTGAGTGCCCATTTCTTTGTATTCACTTTTCATCCACAGAAGAAAAGAGCAAAGCATAGGCCTCTCCTAGTTGGGTTCATCCTGTATTGGGTTTTCCTAGGGTATATATTGTATTCAATGTATGGATGGTGTGTAATTGTTTGTTTCCTTCATTTCACTTTTAGCTGATTCTCAGTAATTTCTGTGTTAAATCTAATGATATGAAGTCTGCAATCTTGAGTAGAATAGTGCTAGTAAAAGATTGTATAATATTATAAAATTTGTTATGAAGATCCGGTGGAACATCCACGACAATGTACAAATCAGAAATGGAATAAGAACCCAATGGCATGCATTAACTCCATTCCTTCTCTATGCTTCCAAGTTCCCAGAGATAAATAACATCAAAGAGTAACAAAGATACAAAGCAAGACACAACTGCATATCAAAATGCACACTTGCATTTCTGAACCAAATGACAAAAACCTGCAAAGCCTCCAAACTAAACAAAGTCAACTCCACAACAAATGAGATTACTCGCACTAATATCAAATGTAAATCAATATACACTATTCATGGCACGGAAGCTACATTATACATGCAATAATTGTTTAAAATCTTACCTTCTCATAGACCTCTCAACAGATGGAGGAGGAGGGTGGCCTTCTTCTTCTTGAAACTGAATAATCGTGCTCGAGTCGAACTCTTCAATGCATTCAATATCGATGAGAGGGTTTTCAGGTTCCCCTCCTGTAGCTCTAGCACCTGTGCTCTACTGTTTTGGTTGGTAACAGAATGTTATGTCTTTTGTTTGCCCGCCAATACTCCACGACAATCCCCTCTTCAAATTTATTGAAATTTAAATGGAGTGGGAAAATTATTTTCGGAGGAGTCAAAGCATTTTAATCGAAAGGGTAAAACCTTTAAAAAAAAACAACAACAACCAAAAATTTATTCCAATATAATAAATATTTAAATTTCTTAAACTTATTCAAATATGGTAAATATTTTAATATTTTTCAAAACAAAGGTGGATGCTATGTTGGGTTTGCAAATCACTCTTTTTTTTTTGTTATTTTATTTTTTTCATGGTATATGATTAATCTAGATTCATCTTAGCTTCCAATCTATCAAATGTCTATAGAAATCAAATCTAAGGAATTTTGCATTTCAAGAGATTTAATTCCTCTCTCTCGGCCTTGGTAGATCTAGAGTTAAAATATCTCTAGATTGGGTTAATTATTAATTTTATGTTTTTAATTTTTATTTTATTTTGACAAACTCTAACTGTTAAAGATAACATTACAACGTTTTGACCATGGGAGAAGAATTCAACACTGGAGAAACCCTAGAGGCCCAAGGAAAAATTGCAAGCGGAGAAAGGGTCGTAGTTTTGACAAAGAGTGAACAGGATCTAGACAATGTGATCGTTGATATCCTTGTCAAAATGCAAAATAAGATTAAATGGTAACAATGAGTTTTTTATCCACATGATATATATTTTGTACAAATATGGTGGCCATGATAAACCCTTTGAAGACACGCAATTATTCATCAAATATGTTTTTTAGATGACATTTTGACTACTTACTATTGGACCCACATGGAGGAGGAGGAGGAGTTGGTGGATTATGAACTAGAGGAGGGGGGTTTTCAACAAATTTGGTCTAGTTCCAAGGATTTTATCCATTTTCATTTCAAAGTCAACTTAGAAGGTCACCATACTATAGTTTCTGGGCCTACCAGATCTTTAGAAATCAAAGTTAAGAATTCAATAGGCAACTGTCTAGCGGTTCGAAGGCCCTAACCCCTACTCCAGCCATGCACTATTTGGGTCCTTTAGTTTCGGCTAGCCCAGGGCCTAAGGACGTTTTTTAGGGGCTAGAGAACTCTTCTTGGGGTGTTTGGCTCTAAGTTTAGTTTCCCTATTGTCCTAAATATTGGAGGAAGACATATAATGTGTTACTACTTCCTTAGGGTTTTCAGAATTTTTTGAACACAGTGGGGGTTCTTCACTCTCATAAGCCTCTCGGGATAGTTTTCTTGTATGTCCTTCATCTCAAGTGCCATCAGCCTCGCCCTCCTTCGGCGAGCTAGTGAAGGAGAGCCTTGCCTCAACAACGGAAGAAGGTCAAACTAACATCATAAATGGTTGTGGTTTTCAGGGAGAAACACCCTTGTGAATAAGAATGAGTTATGATTCAAAATGAATCTGAGAAAGAAAGGAAGTGGAAAATCCATTGTAGTGTAAAGAAGAAGAACAAATTCCTTCGTTCTCTATTTTTGGGAGTCAACGTCACCATTCAAAAGACTGAGGAAATGTCCCAAAAATACTTGGCTAGGGTAAGTAAGGGGTTGAAAATTAAGGTCCTCAACCCTAAATGTGTGGGAAGACAAGGAAATCTTACCTATTGTAAAATTTCCTCCAAAGGTGTCGCTATTAGCCCAAGTTTGGATTCATTTGTGCTTCAAAGATGTAGCAGACACCCGAGAGGTACAACAAATGGTTTAGAAAATTGATTCATCTCCTATCCTTGTCAATTTCTAGATGTTCCTCTTCGATGCAAAGTAGGAGAGACTAGATATGGCCCCAATCTAGGTTCATCTTCCAAGTCTCCCTCCTAACTATCGAGACACCCTAATTTTCAAAGATATAGGTAACTCATTGGGATCTTATCTAGCCCATGAATCTACATATTTAGAGATGGGAATTAAGACATACACCCATATTTTGGTTAATATGGACCTCGAATAAGGGCTCATAGAAGGTGTTGTAGCTCCTAGAGATAGCCTTGAGTTGAAAAATACTAGTGCCTAGGACATGTTAAGATCAGAGGTTAAATATGGACAACTATATGAATGCCTCTAACAGAAAATGGGTCAAGAGAATAATGGTTTTGGTGATTCAAGGATGGAGAAGACCATTTGAGCCTAATTCATGTGAATTTCCTATATTCATGAGTGCTCAGGAGGCTATGTGGCTTGATGGATTTTAAATGGGCCAAGTATAAAACAATGAGCAAAAACCTAAAAAATATGCAGAGGCATTGAGAGAGAATGGAGAAGGAACCCACAAGAGACAGGCAGGGTAGGAAGGGGTAGATGGAATGAATGAGGGAAGTATGGATTTCGCTCACCATCACACTTAATCAACGACACTTTCCTCTTTCAACTAAATTAAAAGGCAAATAGATTCATTTTAAACACTTTGATAGTTAGGATTTCCCTTCCTTTCTCCTTCTCCACTTTGTGTGTGGTCACAGGCCAATAGAAGGCATGGATATCGGGATTGGGGTGTAGTGTATTCAGATATTGGGTTATGAAGGAATACATTTTAGGTGTAGGCGGGGCCATATGTATGGGCACCTAGCTAAAAACTATAAGCTTCCACTTTTTGCGTAGGAATATCCATCAAGAGGCAAGGACATATTAGGTTAGAAAAGGGTTCTAGATTGGAGATTTTGGGCACCGAGGAAAAGCTATATGGTGCAACTCCTCTCTGCAAAACATCCTCCATGTCGTTGGTGAAAATTGTTAGGAGATGGTGTTTATGTTTACAGTTGTCTAAAATCCCTACTAAATGGGTGGAGTTTCATTTCCTTGGATGCTAATGGAAGGTTTTAGGGTTCACTAGTTGGATGCAAAGCCATAAATATTTGGGTATTCAATTCTTGGGGTTTGGATTCTAGTTTTTCCATTGAGGACAGAGAGCGAGAAGTGGAGGGAGATATGGAGAGGGGGGTAGGGAGAAGGAAAGAAAGGGAGGGAGGGAGGGAGCGATATGGAGAGAAAGGGAGAGTTGGAGACTAACAATTATGCACACTATTTGTTTGTCTTTATTAGAACGAAGGCTTGAGATTGTATTTTGTTGAGGAAAACGAGAGAGGAAACCCTAATTTTGGGGGATGAAATGGTTATGGTAGCAAGGAATCTTTTGAATGAAACATTTATTTTTCATGTTGTAAAATTCCACCTATGTAAGCAAACTACAAATGATGTTCAAACCAAGTTGTAAAAATCTAGAATCTTTATTAAATGTAAAATCATTTTATTGTTGAGAACTATCTAGGCTAGGAATGAAAGTCCAACACCTTCCATTAACCAATTTTCAGTACACACTTCATTAGAGGCCTCTTTTATACTCAATTTAATATCGATTTTATGCTTAAATGCTAGGACTGCCACACAACTTCCCTCATTCCATGCTTTACTATATGCCTCTTATATATTCATAGCTTGTTTATCATGTAGGAACCTCTAGGACATATGAATCCAGCACATGAATCAACCCCTAGAAAAATACATTATATGCTTCCTCATAATTAAGGGGTTTATTATAACTCTTAAAGGAAGTTTAGATTATTGGTTGTGGGCTGATACAAACCTTTTTATCGAAGATATAGTTATGATTATGAGCCTTGGAAACTTAACCTAAATCCCATGAAATTCTCTATCTCCAATCCATATCTAGGTTGATTACTCATATTTTCTTATCCTTAATACCTTGTTTAGAATTAGATAGGTCTAGTATCGTACCTAGCCTAGTCATTAGCCCATGTGATTCTCTAAAACTAGGCTACATGCATTGATTATCGTACTCCTTAAAGGTTAGTTTCACAAGTGTGAGTGTTTTTCTTTGACATCCCAACTTGTACAATTATCCCATAAATTAGATTTATTTCCAAATACAAAGAAGCACATATGATATACCTTCAACATTTGTGTATTTTCCATCTCTAGTGCTCTGTCGAATTTCTTCTTGTGCCAAATCAGACCATAATCACTCCCAATCTAGAAGCTTCTCCCTCCCATTAACAGAGTCCTGGGATATATGCCACCTCTTGGGAAGTCCTATAAGAGCTAGGCTCACCAAATCATCTGAGGCAACATAGATCCCAACACTTCCAAGCTCATCTTGACATTGAGTGAACTTGGTCAAGTATTTTTGGATCGTGTCGCCCTTCTCCATTTTGATCTTCCTGAGCTTGTCTTTCAGCACCAACTTCCTGTGGTTGCTGCTATTCAGGTACAGATCTATTAAGGCCTTCCACATTGCAATGGTTTCACCTTCTCATGGAGGCTTGAGACATTATGGCCTCGAACTCCCTCTAACAAGATCCTTCTCGCCTTTGCAACCAGGGTGTGTTAGGAAGTGCTAGGGTGTGTTAGGGAGTGTAAAAGCATGCCCAGGATTGTAGGGGATGTTAACACATGCCACATAGTGCTAAGGCATTTGAGACATGTCAGGTGTTATGGAATGTCAAGATGTAAATTATGTTGCTTAGTTGTTTTATGACCACAGTTGGATGTGATGAGCTTTGTATTGGTAACTTTTTAAGTGGGATGCGTTGAGATTGGACACGAGTAACCTAAGATGAGTTACAAGTAGTTCTTAGGTGAATAAGGCATATGTTGAATTTCCACAACACATGAGAATTTGGGTTTGGTCTTAGAATATTTGATGCAAACACACAATAGTGCCACAACACATCTACTTTTCACAACAAAATCTACACACATCAAGGAATCATGAACTAGTACACATGAAAAATTTTAAATTTCGTTAAATTACAAACTATAATAGAATAGGCTAGAGCTCGCATACCTGGGATCATGGCCCTTTACAATCACACTGATATAACTAGGGCTTGGTGTTAGTCCTTTGACAACCAATCTACCTTGAACAAGACAACACCTGACCCACTTTTTTATGGTGGCCACACATATCCCTTTTAGTCCACATGTCCTAAACACATCTGACAGGTCCTCTTGCCTCTCGTTATGCGACTCCTCAATCTGCCTCTATCAATGAAATCAACTCCTTTAGGTTACTGAACTTGGATAAAAACCCCTTTAGGTTATGGGTTGTGATAAGGGAACCCCTAATCCACTTATCACAACTAGAAATAGGCTTATGAACACCATCAATATCTATTGTAAGTGTTGTGATGAAAGCAATAATGAATACAAAATTTGTGGTCAATAGGACAGGGAAAAAGTATGCCAGAAACATAGTAGGAAATTTTGGAAAAAAGGTTTAAGTAACTGGGACTGCGCTTCCGCTCTTATCTCCTTAACCTTGCTCTTCTTTAAACTCTTTAAACCCTCCCTGTAATGGGAGCTTGCTCCTTTTCATTTACAACTCCTTATGTGAGAGAACACTACAAGCTCCATCTCAACATGATGAAGTGTATATATTGTGAGTAATTCAAATCAAGGCTTTGCAAATTATCCAGCTGTCTACATTTGGTATACATGATAATAATGGCAATACCCACAAACACATATCCTCGTAACCAATACCTAGTTCTCTAAGAATCAAGTAATGTTTCTAATATGCTCAATTAGAGATCAAGGATTCTCCTAGGAGGTCAATTTGCTGGTTTGGGGTGTTGTTTTCGGCCTTGGATACTTAGTGGTTAAGGGCTTCTAGGGTCAAGCGTTAAGGGCCAAAGGGATTTAGGGTCAGAGGAATTAGCAGTTAAGGACTCAATATTTAGGAGATTTAGGTGTTAGTGGTTAAGGGTTTAGTAGTTAAGGTTTTTAGTGGTTAAGGGTCACAGGTTAAGAGGATAAGGATTTATGGCTTAGGAGGTTCATGAATTAATATAGGTTAGGGGTTAATGTCATAAGATTTAATGAATGAAGGGGTTTATGGGTTATGATTTATGAGTGCAGGGGTTAAGGGAATATGGATTGGGGGTTAAGGGGATAGGGAATTTAGTGGTTATGGGTTAAGGGCTTATGTTTTGTGATAATTGGACTCCTAATCCCCTTATCACCACTATTTTGGGTTCCCCTATCAATTGCTCTCGCTTCCTTCCCTCTAGGTCCCCTAGGCCCTATGAAATTAGGTCCTAAGCCCCCTTCTCATTCTCTAATGCTAGGATTATAGATCTTAGTAAACCATGCTTTCACCTCTGACTTCTACACATACATGCTACCCTTGTGTACCCTTGGCCTGTTCAAGACACCATAAGATACCCCCTCCCCCCCAGAAACTTTTTTATTATGTCATTCCACTTTTCCTAATGTTATGACCCCCCAAATTTGGTCTCAATGCCCCTACAAGTACACCCTTGGCCCCCCTTGGCTAAGGGAGTAAACGTATTAGGGGTTATGGGTTGTGATAAGGGAGCCCCTAATCCACTTATCACAACTAGAAATAGGCTTATGAACACAATCAATATCTATTGTAGGTGTTGTGATGAAAGCAATAATGAATACAAAAGTTGTGGTCAATAGGACAGGGAAAAAGTATGCCAGAAACATAGTAGGAAATTTTGGAAAAAAGGCTTTAAGTAATCAGGACTGCGCTTCTGCTCTTATCTCCTTAACCCTACTACTTCTTTAAACTCTTTAAACCCTCCTTGTAATGGGAGCTTGCTACTTTTCATTTACAACTCCTTACGTGAGAGAACACTACAAGCTCCATCTCAACGTGATGAAGTGTAAATATTGTGAGTAATTCAAATCGAGGCTTTGCAAATTATCCAATTGTCTACATTTGGTACACATGATAATAATGGCATTACCCACAAACACATATCCTTGTAACCAGTACCTAGTTCTCTAAGAATCAATTAATGTTTCTAATATTCTCAATTAGAGATGAAGGATTCTCCTAGGAGGTTAATTTGCTTGTTTGGGGTGTTGTTTTCGGCCTTGGATACTTAGTGGTTAAGGGCTTCAAGGGTCAAGCGTTAAGGGCCAAATGGCTTTAGGGTCAGAGGATTTAGCGGTTAAGGACTCAATATTTAGGAGATTTAGGTTTTAGTGGTTGAGGTGTTTAGGGGTTAAGGGTCACAGGTTAAGAGGATAAGGATTTATGGCTTAGAAGGTTCGTGGATTAATATAGGTTAGGGGTTAATGTCATAAGATTTAATGAATGAAGGGGTTTATGGGTTATGATTTATGAGTGCAGGGGTTAAGGGAATATGGATTGGGGGTTAAGGGAATAGGGAATTTAGTGGTTATGGGTTAAGGGCTTATTTTTTTGTGATAATTGGACTCCTAATCCCCTTATCACCACTATTTTGGGTTCCTCTATCAATTTCTCTCGCTACCTTCCCTCTAGGTCCCCTAGGCCCTATGAAATTAGGTCCTAAGCCCCTTTCTCATTCTCTAATGCTAGGATTATAGATCTTAGTAAACCATGCTTGCACCTATGACTTATACACATACATGCTACCCTTGTGTCCCCTTGGCCCGTTTAATACACCATAAGATACCCCCCCCCCCCCTAGAAACTTTTTGGTTATGTCATTCCACTTTTCCTAATGTTATGACCCCCCAAATTTGGTCTCAATGCCCCTACAAGTACACCCTTGGTCTCCCTTGGCTCATAGAGTAAACACATTAGGGGTAATGGGTTGTGACAAGGGATCCCCTAATCCACTTATCACAACTAGAAATAGGCTTATGAACACCATCAATATCTATTGTAGGTGTTACGATGAAAGCAATAATGAATACAAAATTTGTGGTCAATAGGACAAGAATCATCAAGATGTTGAACCATACAATGTAAAGATGGTTTTCAATGCTAGCTAGTGATCTAGTCACATAAAAGAGTCCCCCATAAATTTGCGCTTTGGGACACCCCTAGAATTCAATAATTAATCTAAAGTGAGAGGATTCGTTGCTAAGGTGACAATGGAAACGACCTTGGGTTGACGCAAAATGACACTTGGTGATCCTTACAAAACTAGGGTGTCGGTTTCATCATCAACAAGAGGCACAATTGACAAGTGGCAACATCTCACATTTAAGGGACTTAGCAACAAATATTTATGCATTTTTTTTCCACTGAGGGTACCTTAATTCACATTTCCTAAGGCACAAATCACATATTTGGATGAATTTTGGATAACACACGATCGCACAATCACGTATAAGTAAGAGAAAGAATTTATCAATCGCACAACACAAGATGTAGCTGGGGAAGCAACTGCTCAAAAACATTTATCTCTATTTTGTATTAAGTCAAGGAATCATGAAACAATACAATGCTTAATCTCTCTTGATATTCTCCGGCACTCTGCCAATTGTCTCCTGCTGATCTAGAAAAATCGGTCTAATACTTAGCCAATTCTCAGCCTACCTTGCTCACACAATTCCTATGGAATTATCTCCATATTAATTAGGAAAATCAACCTTCCTTCATTGCACAATCCATCATGGCATCCCAATGAATTTATAATTTCACATTGGAAATTTTCTATAAATACAACTGATAGTTATGTTCCTCTGAACTGTGTTACAATGAGGATGAAGGGTCTTTTTTATTATTTAAAAATAAGATAAAACCCTAACCCGAGGAGATGTAACACCAAGAGTTTATGGGCCCCGTTGGGGTTAGTTGGGCATCCAACTTTCTGGGGTCATAACTTGGTCATATGATCTTCGTATGACGCACATGATACCTCGTTAGAAAGATCTCTCTGAGGACTACAACTACTAGTGCGATTTCTATGAAATCGCTAAACCTTTCATGCCCAAAAAAGCATTGTTTGGGGCCTCAAAACAGCTCCTGAAGTTCAGGACCCGAAAAACTGACAAAAATAGTAAATTGTGCTATAATTAAGGAAACTGAAAAACTGAAAGAGACAATGGTGAGGGCCCAAGTGGAATAGGCGAGTGGCCACCAATATCCACCTCGATCACCTTAAATCAAATTTCTTGAGCTAACTCAGTCATCATGACTTAGTTAACTAACAAAAGTTGTTATGAGACGAAAGTACAATTTATTGTCCAATTTATTTAAGGGGAAAATAAATTAGACGCCTCACATTCCTCACTCCTGGTACATCAAAATTCCTCACCGGTGTGGGTGCATTTTTTTTGTCCTTTCTAGTTTCCAATTTCACTGTTTCTTGTTGCAAATTTCAACACTCCCTCTCAATAAGAAAGGAATTCAATATATCTCCATCGGGTACCTTTGGAATGTTCTGCATGCTACACTTCTCTAGTGTTTTTTGCACCTGCAAATCCTGAAACTGAATAGCCTCCGAACAACTTACTCAGTATAATGCATCTGTCATCAGAGTCTTCTGACTGCTGCTAGCTACTGCACCTGTCTAGTACTGGATTCTCTACGCTACTGCTGACATCTGCATCCGTGCCCTTTGAACTATTGCTAGCTCTGATTTGTGATCCAGTATTTGACATCTATCACTCTGATTTCTGTCTTGTTGACATCTTACTACATAAATCTAACTGATCCTTCCTACTACTATTGTACTGTGGGCTCCTCGTAGCCAGGTTTGATCCATGAGACACACCATCTCAATGGACCTTGCCCAAATTTCTTATCTTGGGATTATGTCTACACATCACCCCACCGTACACCTCGAGGTATGGATACTCCCTCTTCCCATCTAGCTCAAAATTTCCCCCTCATGGAGGTCTCTGCTTGAGTGGACACTTCCACTCAGTCTCCTCTCTGCTTCTCCAATTGTGGCAGTGACTCCACAACCTTCTAAGACTGCTTCTCATGAGGATGCATGTTGAGAGGTAATTTATGCTCCCTTTAAACCACCAAGTCTCTAACTTTTGCCTTTCTCCTCAAATATTTGCATGCATCTGGTACCTCAATTACATATAGGTTCTTGACTCGCGCATAGTGTAATTGTCCCGACGTTACAAAAAGTTTCTAAAAAAAAGTTGATTTTAAATCGATGATATCTCCCTTATCCGAGCTCCAATTTGACTGATGTGTTTTTTTTTTTTTTTGGGGGGGGGGGTATATTTTCGCAAGGAATCCAAATATTCTATTTGTTTTTGAAAATTTTACACCAAAATATTCAAATATTCTCTGCAAACTCACCACCCAAAATATTCCTGCTCTGATACCATGTAGAAAATATAACCAACGAGATTAAATCTAATCTTGTAATCTACTAAAACAAGATATTGAATCCTTCCTACAATTTGCAGAAACAAAACACGATCGCGCAATCACATATAAGTAAGAGAAATAAATTATCAATCGTACAACAACAAGATGTATTTGGGGAAAGAAACTGCTCAAAACCCCTCTATCTCTATTGTGTATTAAGTGAAGGAATCATGAAACAATACATTAATGCTTAATCTCTCATGAGATTCTCCAACACTCTGTCAATTGTCTCCCGTTGATCTAGGCAAACTCGGTCTAGTACTTAGCCAATTCTCATCCTTACTTCAGACTGCCTTGCTCATGCAATTCCTAGGGAATTAACTCCCTATTAATCAGGAAAATCAGTCTTCCTTGATTGAGCAATCCATCATGGAATCCCATTTACTTTATAATTTCACGTGGGAAATTTTCTCTGAATACAACTGATAGTTATGTTCCCTTTAACCTCTGTCTCAACTGTGTATTCCTCGAAACTGACATGCATGCAACTATTAATAGCGAATTATCAGTTATATGATTTATCACTCATTGTGAATTAAATATAATTTAATTCACTGGACCTCTCACTATCTCATCACTCAGTTAGAACCAGTTAAACTGATTTTAATGCATTTAATTGAGCTAATTACACTTGCACCCTACTAATGCATCAACTTCAATTGGACCCAAAAAATATTAGAATCCCTCTAGATGCCTCATCTCAGACACTCAAGTACTTGATTTTCTTGAGCTAACTCGGTCATCATGACTTAATTAACTGACACAAGTTGTTATGAGATGAAATTACAATTTATTGTCCAATTTATTTAAGGGAAAAATAAATTAGATGCCCCACATTCCTCACTCATGGTGCATTAAAATTCCTCACCAGTGTGGGTGAATTTTTTTTTTGTCCTTTCTGGTTTCCAATCTCACTGTTTCTTGTTGCAAATTTCAATATTTCAGAATTTGATGCGGCCTTCACACAAAGACACCATTGAAATCACATGCCCATATTCTCATGAGAAACCTCTCTTAAGCTCAATCTGCCAGAAGAGAACCAACAATGTGCCATCCTACCTCCTAGCACAAACTGACCCTTAAGGTATGCAACATTCTTCTGAACCCTCACATGATGATCTTGCTCTTGGATGATGATCATGACCTCCCTTTAGCAACCCTTACTCTCCCTCGTACTCGACCTACTTTAGGACTACATCTCTCTTCACCTCCTTGATGTGCCAGATAGTGGGAATACATGTCAAACATGCTAAGATGTGCTAAGTGATGAGGCATGCCAAGATGTGCAAGGGTGTGTCAATGCGTGTTAGGGACTGTCAAGACAAAAAAAGGGAGAAAAAAGTTAAACTACAAGGAAATGAACACATAAGAGGGTTAATAAGTCATCAATTTACCTTTTCCAAGAGGGCATACTAGGCACACCAACACTAGGCAGCAATAGGTGCCAAGTGCAAAGTCTTAGTGCATTCTAAGTGCCAAGTATTCCTTTGTTGTTTCTCATCTACTTTCCAACAATGGATAATCACAAATAAATTTAATATTAAACCATGTCAAATCATACCAAGGCATCTCAATGTATTCCATACATGCTAAGACTTTCCAAGCGCCAATATGTGTCAGGGACTAGTGTTATGCATGTTATGAAGTGGAAGGGAATGTTGATGAGTGCTAAGGTGTGCTAGAGAGTGATAATGCATGTTGATGAGTGTTAAGGATTACTAGGAAAAAACATCAAGGGAGCACTAGGTAAAAATTCATGGAAGTTAATGAATATGAGGAACGTGTGCCAAAGACTAGTGTTAATGAGTGTTAGTTGTCATGCCAAGGAGGGACTGATCACAAAGTATGCTAAGCATTGGTAAGGCATGCTAGGGAATATCAAGGCATGTCAAGAATTCCCAAAGTGTGCTAATTATATCATGTGCCAATTAATAGTGTCAAGATATGCCAATACATGCTAGGTGCTAAGGATGTGGTGCAGGGTGCCAGGGTATGTTAATATGTGTCAAGGCAACAAAAGGAAGAACCGATAAGAGGGTTAATAAGTCAAGACTTTATATTTTTGAAAAGGGGAATGATAGGCACACTAGTAATAGGTCCCAATACATGCCAAGTGGCATTGTGTACCAAGTGCTAATGTATGTCAATGTATTCAACCAAGGTGTTCCAGGGCATGCTAGGGACTATATGCAGCATGCCAACACATGCTAGGAGAGTTCGATGTTGTGCTAATGCATGCTACCATGTGCTTGGGCGTCAGTGTCATCACAATATGTTCTAGGTACAAATATGTTCCAATACATGTGGGCTGTTAAGAAATGTTAGTGTGTGCCAAAGCATTAATTTTAAGGCGTGCCTAGATTGGTGAGGATTGTTAGGTCTTTCTCATTAATAGAATTGTCAAAGCTTGATTATGTATTAAATAATATATTTCCTACACACAATAATATAACTTTATCTAAAGGTAATTTTCTAGATAATAAACTTAATATATATGAATCATGTGTTGACTCATAGGAAATCTCTATTCGACTAGTCATTACTCGAGGGAAATGATACACACTAATTACTTCTAAAAAATTGATTGACCCTAACCACTATGGCCTTGGACATATTATAAAAAATACTCCACAATAATGGTATTAAATCTTTAACTTTTGACAAAAAATATATTAACAATCACATAGCGTCATCAAAAACTCATTGGAATGATCAATGATGACGGGCATTTTTTGACCGTCACCAAAAGTAACAAAAAGAGCATTGGTGAGGGTCATTAAAATTTCGTCACTAGAAGTGTCACCAAAGAGAGAATTAGTGATGGGCCTTTAATGACCCTCACCAAAAGTGTCATTGAAAAAGTCTTTGGTGACGGACCATAAAGGACCATCACTATATACACTTATAGTGACAGTTTTTTAATGATCAATGATGACGGACATTTTTTGACCGTCACCAAAAGTAACAAAAAGAGCATTGGTGAGGGTCATTAAAAGTTCGTCACTAGAAGTGTCACCAAAGAGAAAATTAGTGATGGGCCTTTAACGACCCTCACCAAAAGTGTCATTGAAAATGTCTTTGGTGACGGACCATAAAGGACCATCACTATATACACTTACGGTGACGGTTTTTTAATGACCGTCACCATATGTGACATTGGTGACGGACCTTAAAGGTCCGTCACAAGCATGACCCTCAACAATGTGCTTTTTTCTTGTAGTGCGAGGAGGATTTACTTAGAATTACAACATTGTTGAAGACTTAGCGTAGCACCTTCGACGATATCGGCTTTGAAAGTCTTTACTTGATACGTGTCGGCTCTGATATAAATTATTATTGTCTGCCATAGGAGCTGTCGATGTTCAGGATTCTAACCTTATAATCTTTGATTTAGAAAATAGTACACCTCGCCTACCTCACCAAATGGCTTTCCAGATTCCAGTGTTAGTAAAAAACAGACCAATCTTTCGGACTGTGATTGATGAGGGAGCTTCAACGTGTATTATGTCGATTCAGTGTTGGAAATCACTTGGTTCTCCTACACTTAACCAATATCTGACAATTCTAAAGGCTTTTGATGGTCGAGGTTTTCAACCTTTTGGTATTTTGCAGGATTTAACCATAGGGGTCGAAGGTAAAATAGTAAATCTAGATGTGGAAGTGGTTGATGCCCCTCTAGATTACAACCTTCTCCTAGGTCGCAGTTGGTCTTATGCTATGACTGCTGTTGTTTCTTCGGTCTTTCGACTCATAAAATTTCCATATCAAGGAAAGATCGTTACAATAGATCAGTTAACTTATTTTACTTCCGACCCAGCCTCTACAGAAACAATCCAGCATGTTGGTAAAACGACTATCCCTTATAAGGATGTTGGAGTAGGTTTGATTAAAGATTCTGGTTTACTAGGAACTTTTTCCTTTCCTCCTCCTAACGTATCGCCTTCTACTGCAAATATTCACATGATTTCGTCAGACACTATTATGTTTGATGATCCTTGGATCGTACCTTCTGAATCCAAGATTGATTCATTTGATGGCATGATGCCCTTGAGTCCATTTGAAATTGCGTACCAGGCTGTACAGTCACTTTCTGACCCCTCTTCAACCGAAATTGATCCAATGAATTGGATCCAAGAGGAATCACTTTCTATATATAGTTCAGTTACAACAACATTTCCTGAACTTGTTCATACAGATGAGAAAATTCGTGAGTTTTTGTCTGTTGATGATTTACCATGGGAAGATCTACATCACCGATCTTCATTTTTACCTGAATTAGATCATTTTGAAAATGATTTCGCTTCAATTTTTACTGCTGAATATGTCAAGGAACCTCAGAATCCATTGCAAAATCCTGATTCTGAGTTAAATTTGGAAAATATATCTAAAACGGTTCCAATTGACATTTCAGTAAAACCAGGAGTAATTGAAAACATTCATATAGGTGCTTGTTGTACAAATGAAGAAATTCAGACTTATAAAGCCCTATTTCAAGAATTCCGTGATGTGTTTGCCTGGTCTTATGAAGAAATGCCAGGAATTGATCCGTTAATTGTTGTACATGAAATTAAGACTTACCCAGATGCTAAACATGTTGGTCAACGATTACGTCAAATTCATCCTAGAAAAGCTGCTGCTATAAAAGCAGAAGTTGAAAAATTACTTCACGCAGGATTCATTTATCCAATTCCCTTAACAGATTGGGTATCAAATATTGTTCCTGTGACTAAAAAACAAGGAACGATAAGAGTATGTATCGATTACAGGGATATTAATCGAGCGTGTCCAAAAGATAATTATCCAACTCCCTATATCGATCAAATAATCGATGATTGTGCTGGCAGTGAATTGTTTTCCTTCATGGATGGCTTTTCCGGCTACAATCAAATAAACATACTCCCTGCAGATCAACCCAAAACAACTTTTATTTGTCCATGGGGAACGTTTGCTTATTGTAAACTACCTTTTGGATTAAAGAACGCTGGAGCAACTTTTCAACGGGCTATGTCTTATGCAATTCATGACATTAAGCACATTGTCCAGCCATATCTCGATGATTTACCTGCTCATTCATTACGTAGGGCCGACCATCTCACTCATTTACGAGCAATTTTTATGAGATGTAGGCATTATCGGATAAGGCTGAATCTGCATAAATGTGTTTTCTGTGTAGAATTGGGTCGATTACTGGGATTTGTTGTCTCGAAAGCAGGCATTCGCGTCGATCCATCGAAGGTCGAAGCCATTGTTAAATTTCCTCCTCCTTCGACTTTATGCCAACTCCAAAGTTTGTAGGGGAAAGCAAACTTTTTACGTAGGTTTATTCCTAACTATGCCGAGATTACAAAGGGTTTTACCCAGTTGTTGAAACAAAACATTCTGTTCTTTTGGGAGGAGATCGCTGATCGATCTTTTGATGCACTTAAACACGCATTGACCCATGCACCGTTATTTCATCCTCCCAACTACAACCAAGATTACATTTTGTACCTCGCTGCTTCTCATTCCACCATTGGGATGGTACTAGTTCAGGAAGATGAATCTCACAATGAACATGTGATTTATTATCTTAGTCGAAATCTGCATCCGACTGAAATCAAATACACACATGTCGAGAAATTGGCTTTGGCAGCTGTTCAAGTTGTCCAACAATTTAGACATTACATCTTGTTACGTAAAACCACGGTAATTTCTAATTGCAACCCTATGATGTATATTTTGACCAAACAATTGTTAGGGGGAAAATATTCCAAATGGATAGTTATCCTGCAGGAATTTGACTTGGAATTTGAAAAATCCAAGGCAAAGAAATCTTTTGTATTTGCAGAACTGATGTGCGATTTCCCCTCTACTGATACTGAAACAGTGGCAGAAGAGTCCATTGCAGACGAATCTTTGTTTCTCATCAGTACACTTGATCCATGGTATGGAGATATTATCGTTTATCTCCAAACCCAATATTTTCAGCCTGACATCTCACGAAATCAGCGACAGAAAATACGCTTCCAATCCCAACAGTATAATATCATTGGTGATACACTTTATCGTCGTGGAGCGGATTCTGTTTTCCGACGTTGTCTAACTCATGAAGAAGCTGAAACAGTGTTAAATGAATGCCATTCTGGAGCATGTGGCAGTCATATGTCTGAGTATGCCACAGCCCAAAAGATATTGCGTGCAGGTTATTTCTGGCCAACGTTGTTCAAAGATTGCATTTATACGGTTCAGAAATGCCACAACTGTCAAATTTTTTATCGAAAAATGTGCGCACCACCCGCTCCTCTTCACCCTATAATTGCTGTTGGTCCTTTCACAAAATTGGGTATCGATTTTATTACATATAACCCTCACTCGGCCGGGGGGCATGCCTATATTATCTTAGTAGTAGATTATTTTACAAAATGGGCCGAGGCGATGCCTACATTTTCAGCTGACGGCAAGACTGCTGCAACATTCATATTTAATCACATAATTTCTAGGTTCGGTGTTCCCCAAGCTATTATTACGGATCATGGAAGTCACTTTTGGAATGTCATGATGACCGAACTGACAGACCAACTTGGCCTGCACCACGATAGTTCCACTTCGTATTATCCACAAGCCAATGGTCTGGTTGAAGCCATTAACAAAGTTTTAGTCACCATGATCAAACGAATCATTGGTATTCACAAGACGAATTGGCATTCCATGTTATTTTCAGCGCTTTGGGCATATCGAACCTCAGTCAAAACATCAACGGGTTTCACTCTTTTTCAACTGGTTTACGGTTTGGAAGTTGTGTTGCCGATTGAATGCGAAATACCGTCACTAAAATTAGTCGTAGAATTACTTCCAGCTACGTCTGAAGAGGAGAAACGTTTCTTGTACTTAGCCCAATTAGATGAGAATCGACGAAATGCTGCAATAGCAAACGAGGCTCATGTTAAAAGGATAAAAGCTTAGTATGATAGAAGTGTGACCCCTCGAAATTTTTCAGAAGGAGACCTAGTTTTACTTTATGATCAAGCTAACGACAAGCTAGGAGCTGGAAAATTCGTGCCTATGTGGCATGGTCCTTACATTGTTAAACGAAAGTTAGCAAAAGGGGCCTATGAGTTGATAGATTTTGACGGTGTCCCTTTGGATAAACCCAGAAATGGGCT
This sequence comes from Pinus albicaulis, assembly GCA_034641835.2. Classification (NCBI taxonomy): domain Eukaryota; kingdom Viridiplantae; phylum Streptophyta; class Pinopsida; order Pinales; family Pinaceae; genus Pinus; species Pinus albicaulis. The sequence goes on along the minus strand of CM076582.1, from coordinate 1,301,648,387 downwards.
TTATTTAAAGCGATATTATGCTTAAATGTGGTGTGGAGATTTTGTTAGTTTAGATTTCTTTACTGTTGGTGTGTTTTAGATTAGAAAAGTGTGCCTAGTTTAGAGAGTGTGTTTTTATCATTATTCCTGCTTATCTAAGTTTTACTCTTGATATTGTAGATGTCGACGTCTCTTTAAACCTACATTGGTTTTGCTGATGGTGCTTGTCGTAGTACACGGAACATTTCTTCCGTAGCTTGGGTTATCTATTCACCCTCTGACGAGTTAGTATCCATGCATGGGGTAAGCCTTGGTCAAACAACAAATAACATTGCCGAGTATAGTGCAGTGATTGAGTTATTATCTGAGTCCATATCATTTGGAATTCGAAGTTTGATTGTAAGGTTGGATTCTGAACTTGTTGTATTACAACTTAACAGGGTTTATACCATTAGAAATCCGGTGTTATTACGGTTATTTTTGAGAGTTCGTCTCTTGGAACGTGAGTTTGATTATATTGAATATCAGCATATTCCAAGACATTTAAATACATTAGCAGATTCAATTGCTTCTAGTATGATAAATAGACATTTGCAATAATCAAAAGCAGTAAATCAAACAACATTCACATATGTACACAGATAGCCGGTAAATAGTGATATATCATAGTATAGGAGTGTTTTCAAAAAATATACATCATCTTCGATCATAGGTTGGAAACACCTTATGATCGGCAAAAATGATAATACAAAAGTCAAAAATATGAGTCTACACGATCATCCCATCACTGATGGTGATCACGATAAGAAACCACTGCCCGAGCTACCCTGCATAGGAACCTCCTAAAGGTCTTGGAACTCCAATCACGTATCTCTGCAACTTGAGTGGAATGTCATCTATGCTCGTATCTGGAATATCTAGAGTCAAATGCTCTAGATGATGCTCTAAATCAGTCAAAATCTCCGCTGATTGGCCTGCTGGAGCTGGTGCGGATACAACTGGTTGTCTTCTCTCGTAAGGTTGGAGATAGGCTGGTCGCTGTGGACCCACATCTGTATTTAAAAAAAATTTGTTTATTAGTTTTCAAGACGATTAAAAATAAAAAAATTAGAATTTAGCAAATGTTGAAAAATGATTTTACCTGAGTCATCCCACTATTCCCCTACTGGGAGAGCCATCTCTCGGTCGCCACGGAAATCTATCCCAGCATATGGAAAGTCCTCTATCACAAAAAGTTGGCGATCCAGCCAACGAAAATATGAAGGAGGAAATCGGACAATCTCACTACCCTCGATAGCATGACGAGCCATCAATGCAGACCAACGAACCATCCTCGGTTCTCGAAGTCGACCGGCATCAACAACAATACTCTGTGGAGCTAACATGGGGATCCTCTCTAGAGCAAAAGAAACTACGATGGATCCATATCCAAAGTTATTTAATTTTCCATTTTTTTGCTCTAGTTAGTTGGCCTTTTACATTAGCCAACACAGCTTCACACCAGTTAAAGATGGTGTCGCGAAAACAATCCACAGTAATACGCATTTGGGAACCAGTAGCTACATGCAGTGCAGCACTCCCACACAGTTTGGTAACAGTAAAATTAGCAACTTTCAATTCAGGACGGATGATGTGTTTTATATCAATCCGTTTGTCCCTAGGGTTTGCCTGGTCATTGCAGAATTCTAGTTGGAGATTAGCGACAGACTGGCCACCTAGCCTAGTCCCAAACAAAGAAACTTGTTCGCCCCTCTTGGACAAACCAGTCAAAAAATATATATCCTCCAGCTCAATTTCGAGCTGGTGGCCACCAATAAAGAAGCACTGGTCCTGCACATTCCATCTGTTCACCAACCATGTCAGGAGTTCTACTTGTGCCCTCATGCCTGTGATGGCCCAAAATTTATACAAGCCACATGCTCTTAATTCCTATTGTGTGGGAAAATGGAGTATTTAGGCTTCATCCACTTCCTCATTCTCACGTTCTCTCCAAATCAACATCTTGTCAATCCTACAATGCATAAAAAGGCAAGTTAGAACAATCTTATTTGAAATTTTTTGGGAAACAAATGAGAAATAAGTGTTTTAAATTCAACCGCGTGGGTACCGCACCTATGCTTTGTAAACAGTGCGTAGATACGCACGCGTACTATGTTCCGGGTGTGGAACCCACGAATTTTTCCTTATAGAAAAAAGTCGGGGTCCGCAGGTAACGTGTGTCGCACTTGCGGACCCCGCGGGCGAACTTTTAAACCATTTTTTGCCTTAAAAATACAAACTAAAGCCTAAAAATGAATTTGAAATAGATGAAAAACAAGATTAAGAGGTCGTGGATTACCTGGGATTGACAGTTCTCGATTTCAACGGACGGATTTTCCAGAATCTTCATAGGAACTTTCTTACCCAAAAACTTTTTACTTTTCACTCTGAAATTGAACGGTAAAAATGAAATTGAAAAAATCATTTTTATAATTTTTTTCGAATAGATGAATTTTAAATTTGTTTATTTTTCACTTTAAAAAGGGTATTTTTGAAAGCATTTTTACTTATCTTAAACAGGTATGTGTAATGTTTCAAGTTTTTGTGCAGAAATTGGATTTTTCAGGAGAACTAATCATTTTTCAACAAAGAGTATACTTTTATCACTTTTTCGGACTCTTTCAAAAAATTTACGAGAAAGTGAAATCCTGGAGTCCTTTTTTAAGCCCTTTTCAGACTCTCTAAATATGAAAAGATTGCCGAGCACTTGATTATTCGAACTCGTTAAAGTAAATGAATGATCGTTCTTTCAGTATAAGTTTACCCCTTTTCCGGACTGAAATGGACTATTTACGAAAAAGTTATACATTGACTAATTACAGTCAATAGAGTTCTCTCCCGCATTATTTTATCCTTTTTCGGGCTCGAGAGACTAAATTTACGAAAAATTACACCCACGGAGTTTTCTTATGTTTTTTCTTCTGACTCCCTAAAACTGAAAAAACACCGAGTTTCTCCTATACTGGACTCGTTAAAACTTAACAGTAAAGGACCTGTTAAATTTAAAAAAAACAGAAACGAACCACTCCTTCTTAGGGGTTGAATTTTAAACTAAGTTGGACTCATCCGAAGGATGAGCTTATAAGCAAGCAAATGTTATCCTCCTCAAGCTTGTCAAAAATAAAGAGGTACTTGCCAGAAATGGTGGGGGAAAAGAGAGAAAAATGGGCGTGTTTGTTGTATTTTAAATTTTTCGAAAATTCAGTCAACCACTCTTGAACACGACACTTTCATTCACCTGGGTTGGGAAGTCCTTTGCCTAACAGTTAATCAAACCACATTGAAAGTCTTCGGCCGGTTTCTGGGTATTAGCTTTGGGTCAATTGTTACCAAGCTATCTGCAGTGTCGTTATGTGTTCAAGAGAACAGTTCAAATAAACCATTCATCTGCAAAATATCTGTCATCCATTTTTGACCATCCCTGAGTCAGTCCTTGCCAATATATTTTCAAAACTTGATCTATGATTTCGTGTTGTGGGCTTGCCTATGACAGATCACTTTCTATCGACATCAGCACATTATCTAGGAAGTTGATCCAGAAATTGTCAGTACCTTGAAATATGCATGCCTCAATGGCAGGTTTCTCGCCTTCGATGATAGGTTGCATCATTGACCTTCGATTGAATGATTCCGTGAGATGTTTGACTTCATCTCATTCATTCACATTTCATGGATTGTACTGGGTACTTTGAGAGCCATTGAAATTACTGGTGGTTTCTCTCACACTTGTTAACAGTTCACATCATTGACTAGTAATCAAGGGTTTCTACCATGTTTGACTTAAACACATTTCTTCACATGGATAGAATCGTACTAGTTCGAGATGCGGAAATCAAGACCCTGGATCTAGTTTCCACCATCCAGGCTACGAGGAATTTTATTATTATACAGTATACTATTCATTACAGATGGTTGTGCCCATGCTGTGTCTACACTATTGATGTAATATTAAAATCATTCCTGTATCAGAACGATTTGAGTTAGTTTCTAGTTAGTTTTAATCTGAGTATGGGAATGCATACCTCAGTGATGACATATATATATATTTTGCATTGAATTTTTTTACAGGTTCCGACTGGGGTGTCCACAGGATGATCTTTGAAATGATAAAGTACTGCACTCTTCATATATGACAGACTTTAGCTTCATCTATTCCAAACTTTGCACTTTAGGGGGAAATTTGTTACACTAAAAACTGTCATCCTGACATTTTGCTATGAGTATGAGCTCATTATTACTCATACTTCCTCCTTTTGCAAGTCTAACATATCAATTCCTCATGTCAAGCTTTCAAAATCAGAGAAAAGTTCCTAAAAATCCCCTAAACATTGGTATCGCACTTTCTCTATTCATTGCCTGCGGTCCCGCACCTAAAGTTCAACTCTCTTGTGGAACTCTACCGCACGTTCTTTGTGTTATGGGTGTGGACCTCTGTAAAACTCAAAAAGGCGAGAAAGTAAAGATAAAAAGTTGATTTCAGATGAATTCTAGAAGATTCTAGATGGGAATTTTCGGGAATGGATACGCTTTGATAAGGTTCATGCATCCCTCACTTGATGGAGCTAACCCCTTGATGTAGGGAGCTAATCCCTTTGAAGGAGGATTCTATCCCTTCATATTTGGAATAGAAAACCTCCTCTTTTCCACTATAAAAAGAGGCCTTGGGTAGCCTCAAAGGGAGTTCAAGCTTTAAGATATTTGAGGTTAAATGTTGTTGAGATTCAGACTCAGTTAACTAAGACTTTCTGTGAGGTTAAATCACTTACCTCTATTCGTCTTGGTTCAAAGAGTGCAATGCTTGTCAAATTAGAAGAGATTCCTGCTTTGGACCCCGGGAGGACCTGCACAACATCAAGGCATAGGTTGTAAAGGTTTTCTTTTATTTGAAGTTAATACAAATATACTCATTTCTCTCATTAAACTGTCTATTCATGGTTTATTTCATAAATTCCTTGATCATTATGATGAGTATGGTTTATAATAATGCTATATAGGTGTAAGGCCTACCTTATGTCCAGCGCTTGCTTGATCTCGTTGAAGTCCCTCGTGCACTGAAGGAATGTTCCTCAATAAATCTACAGTCACAAACAAGCAAAAATATTCTTGAAGGCCTCATGCCTCTGTCCAAATCTTCACTGCTGTTCCCATTTTATACTCAGAAATTCTGCTGATTTCATGAGAAAAGACTGCTACAAAATCATCATTTTTCCCCCTCCTCCACCCAAAACTAACCTTCATTTGCTCCCCTTTTTCTCCATAAAATTCCTCTATTTTTTATGATTTCCCTTCTCCCATTCGTGAAAATCCTCTTTACATAGTTTAAAACTCATTTTTAAACTATACCGAAACCCCCAAATCCACTAAAAACTCTGAAAATTTTCATAAAAAACAAGCTTTTATTACTATGGATTCAAGCCCCCTTGGGCTAGGTCCTAACCACTTCCCCACCATACGATTTGGCACTAGAACCCAGCGCTAACCCCTTTCAGCGCTAATCGCATTGCAAAGTCCCAATGTGCAAGTCTTTTTGCCATTTCTAAAACTCTGATGCGATTAAGTCCCGTGTTTATAAACCCTGATCATATTATTTTTCCATATAGTCCGTGGGCTTGCCTTTGGTGCTTAAAACATTGTAATAATCCATTCCCGTTTTGTTTTTTCCTTTGAAAAAACAAAAAAACCCTTTTATCCAAAGTTTTGGTCTAACGCGCACATACAATGATTTTCAAATAAAAATGGTTAGATTAAAAAGACATGATCGTGCAATCACATCGGAGAAATTCATAAAGGGTTGATTGATAGACCCGCATCAAAATTTTCGATGCGATTGGGTCATATATGTATAAACCCCGCCCCCACCACTTTTCATTCCATATAGCCTATGCCCAGGAACAAGTGTTAAAGATCCCAAGGCGCTTAATCGCATCGCAAAAATTCCAATGGGTAGATTGAAAATCCCGAGCCCGAGGCTCCGATTGCGATTAGCTCTTTGTTGTATATGCCCCAGGCCCATCATGTTTCATATAACTAAAGGCCCCGCAGTCAGGCGCCTATTCATTTCATATATATATAACCCGCCCTAAAGCATGAAACCTTTGTATTATATTAAATTTTTTGGGTTTTTTATATATATCATAAGGGTTTCCGCCGGTGCGAAAGTTGAACAATCCCGAGGATCAGATCAACGGTCCGTGCTACATCGCATCGCAAGTTTTCATCGGGCACGTTTTTTTCTCCCCCCGATCGTCCATTCCTCCGATTCATTCTCCACCGTTGATCTGATCCTCAGATCAACAGTCCATGCTCATCGCATTGCAAATTTTCATCGGGCGCATTTGTTTGTTCGCCCCGATCGCTGACCTCCCGATTAAAACATGACCGTCGATCTCTGCAGATCGACGGATCTGACTTATTCTTTCCCCGACTCTCCTTTTGATTCCGCAAACAGATCTACACCGTTGGATGATGCCATACAACAGCTACGCTCCTCCCCTCACCATCTGCAGCAGTATACCAAATAACGCAGGATTTTATAATTATTGTTTGTATTTTGTAGGAATTAATGATTTTCAATTATATTCAGACAGAGGCCGAAGGCCGAGAAAGATGTTTCTCGTGCCTTTGATTTATCAACGGAGACCATTCATGGGGTTCGAATTCCACGTTTCATCAACGCTTCATGGGCATTAGTGTCGTATGAGCCCTGTGCGGCCTGCACATCAACAAGACACTGTGTTATTAAATCACAAATTAAAAGAGTATCAGTGTTGAAGATAGAACACAGCAGAATGAAGATTGAAGAAGAATTTGGGGATTACGGCTAAGATTGATTATCTAAAGCCTAATCCTCCAAATTAAATCAGAGTTAAAGAAAATCATAAGTGTTCAATAGACAGAAAGGCCTCCACCACCACATCTGAGGCAAATTGATTCCTCTCAGCTGCCACAAGTGCCACTTGTAGCCACAAGCATTCAAACAGAGGCCAAATTTATTGAGCAAAATCAGATATTCGCCTCAACGCAGCCAGAGAGTTACTTCTGCAAGGAATTTAATGCACAAAATATCTGCATAGTTACTCCAACATGACACAGAGCCTCCAAAGTCAACAAAAGCTCCCACCGAGCTTAATCTTAAGTGTAAAACAGTTAATACAGACAGAACGTTTGTAAACTTCTTCATCGAGCCCCTCAAAGGCCGAGAAGTCATTAAGACTGTATTAATTATCTTGAGAGACCTTTTATTGAGATCTCACCTCCTCACTCTTCTATAAATACCTTTGTAGAAGATGAGAAATTTTTGGTTGCAGAACTTTGAAATACATTTGAGCTTAAACTTCTGATTGTAAATAGTGTTCACTGGCCCTTGGAGCTCTGTTTGTGCTAGATTAGTTAGGCTGAATAGTGAAGATGATTGCTGAACTGAAACATTGGACTTGAAGACTGTAACTGGTTTGACATCAATAATACGCTGTTTCTTGGGATCTTGGTCTATATCACTGGTGAAGTGCCCCTTTCTTTGTTATTGTTTTCCTTCTATTAATGTCATATTGTTCACTATTCTCTGATAAAGAACAACATTTATGGAGTTAGGATTTACTGTTTACCAGTACCCTTCTCTAACTGATAAGCTTTATCTCAATGTTTTCCTCCAATTTGTTTATTTAAGAATGATTCAATACAGTTTAAGCAGTTAGGAATGTTGGCGTTCCCTCGTCCTAATGTTTGCTTTAAACATTATTCTTGAAAGTTATTTTCATCATTTGCTTATTAAATTTAGACTAGAAAAGTGATGGTTTGCCCTGTTTCTAGTTTCTATTCTCCAAAGGCAGATTCTGAAGGTTTCCCTTGGTGTTGGCCGAAATCAGATTAGGTTTAAATGTACTTTACCTGATCTTAGGTTACACTTTGTTTCCCTTATGTGTTTTCATACTTTCTGAAGGTAATTATGTGGATTACTGGATTGTTTGTCAATTAAGCTGCTTTAATACAAAATTTCCCAAGCAGTCTATGGTTAGCCCTGTTCTTGGTTGGTTTTAAACAGTTACTTAAGAGGCTTTTATTGTTTGGACTGACTATAAATCCCTTGTGAAATTATTATCAGTTTCCACCCCTCCAACACTTTATTTTTTCCATTCCATCATTTTAATCTCCTAATCTTGTGATACAGATGACTTGCCCCTTGGATCACTCTTGATGTTGTTGTTCAATTAAAGCCCTGTTATGACTCCATAGCCCAATGGACTAAAAACCAATGTTATATCTATCTTTTTAGACAAAGCTTTTCTATTCACTTGCAACTTCTCACCTTTGAAACTTTTTGCACTTAGAACTTTCTCCTCAAAATAATAATCATCCTCAACCATCCAAAAAACAAAAAAAACCCAACAAACCCTTGGCCTTCATAACTAGCCTAATATCATTACCCCAAACTTCAAAGACAAATCCATCTTTTCACTTATTGGAGAGATCCCTCTCCGGATTCAGGAGGGCTAGATCCTAGAATCCCAAAGTGGTTGAAATAATGTTTCTCCTTGCGACCAGACTTTCGCCAATATTGCTGATTATAGGGAGCTAACATTTCTAGCGACTCCGCTGGGGAACACTTCCCTTAAAATAAATAAAAATTTGAGAGTAAAAAGCAGCCTTTTCAAGCACTACCAAACAATGGTAATCATGATAAAACTTGTTGAATCAATGACAAACTAGGTAAACCCTAGGATTCTCATAAGACTTTATCTAAACTTGAAAAATCAGCTAGCTTAGCCATAAGAGTGGACTGTCTTTGTCTCATAACCGTAGCTAAGTTTTGAAACAGAGTTAGGATATTCTTAGAAACCACACAATTGAAAAATAACTCAAAAAACCTAAAAATATTTCAGATTGGTATTTAATAAACATGGCGGTGGACCATAAAACCTTTTACCTCCTTAGGAGCTAAAAAATTCCACTTGGCGACTCCACAATCCTGAACAGACCTTAAGACTCCACTGGGAAGAACCCTTATCATCGAAATATCATTCAAAATTAGTCAGAGGACTGTAGGATTAAAATTTGTCTAAACAAATTAGTTGACATTTTAAAGATTGTCATACTTGGTTGAATTTTTCCTGTTTATATGGTTCTAAAAAACACATCATAGTGGCTCCTAGAAAGATTCACACTAGAGCCCATTCTAACCCTGATCCACCTGAGATAGTTGATAATCCAGAAATGATCCTTAGGAAGTATCCTAGGATTAAATTGTCAACTGTTTTCAGATCACCCTTGTGAGATAAATCAGTTCCTAAAAACCTTCCAGCTCTACAAGAAACACATGGTGGTGGAACCATAAAACATTTTCCCTCCTTATGAGCTAAAAATGTTTTCCACCTGGTGACTCCACACTCTGAAACTCCCAGAAGACCCAATGACATCACTGGTAGAAGACCCTGAATTGATTGACCAGACACAGTGACCTCTTTCTTGATTTACAAACATGATTCCAAGAATAAAACGAAGATATGCCCCAATGAGTAGAGATCATATCCCTGGGTTTCCACATAAGATGCCCCAGGTGAATTGGGATGACAACTTGCCTGTTTTTCAAGGTGAAACGTTTGATGACCCTTTATTACATCTCATCAAATTTCATATACATGTATGGAGGTTGAAAGTTGAATGGCATGAAGACTGCCTAATGAAAATGTTCATGCTAACATTAGAAGGAAAAGCTAGGGATTGTTATGAATGCTTAAGATCTAGTGGTTTGTTTTCTTTAAGAGACCTTGAATATGTGTTCTATGAGAACTATAAATAAAACACTACATCATTATCATGGGGTGCAATATATTATGATACATCACAAAACATCACCCAACACATTATAGATAATGATGAAACTATGGAAGAAATGCATCCGGAAGATCTTTTAACATCCATTCATGAGTTCAATCTCTTTTTGAAAGATTATAAGAATATTGATGATAAGGAGCAGCCCTTTATTTTTCTAAATCAAGAACAAATTCAACCCCTACAAGAGCTAGACAATGCCCAAGACATGTATTATGATCAACACATTATAGAAAATGATGAGCAAACTTACAAAGAAAGCAATGAAGAAGGTTGTCAAGAAATGCTTGATTGCCTACCTATATCTTGTACTATGCTGATAAGAGAATTTCATGACCAAAATGAAAATAATAATAGTAAGCAGTGCTTCGAAAAAACAAATAGCCATTTGGAAAACACGGATCCTAAAATTGAGGAGACACCAACACATATAGAATCCTTTCCTTTGTGTTATAACTCAGTTCCGATTATACAACAAGAATGGCATCCTGATTATGAGAAGAAGATAACTCATGAACCCAATGTACAAACTAGGTATCATAATAATCATGAGGAATTTTCTGAAACAAAAGAAGATCAGGCAATAAGAGAAATACCTCGAAGTATCTCTGCGAGCACAAGTGAAGTTCCCTTGGAAGAGGCTCAAGATGACATCAAGCCTCAAAATCAGCCAATACAAGATAAGGAGAATGTGGATACCTCTGTTGTAAGCAAAAAGAAAACCCCTTCTCTTCTATCAGAGGAAGAGATTGATTTAGTATTGAACAGAATACCAACCTCCAAACCTTCATTTGAACCAAACGCTTCCGCTCATTTACCTACTCCGTCTTGTTGTATTTATACAAAGAAGAAACTTGTAGATCAACTGAAAGAAGAGAAAACTCATGACCCAATATGTTCGATTGACGAAATTGTTTATTCAGATGATTTTCCAAATTTCGATTAGTCTGATGATGATGGTGAGTTTCAAGCAGAAATTAATCACGCAGAGAAACCTACGTTCGATTGGTGTTATGAGTATCACCATCGTCAACTTGAAAGCAGAAATCACCCATTTCAATCCATCACAAAAAGCTTTCACATAATTGGGAATCAACAGTCTTCCAACTAGAAGGGTGAAGAGCTGAGCAATAAAGAAATTTTTGAGCAAAAGGAGCTTTCTCTTGAAAAAGAGGAAACCTTTAAATACTCCCCTCCTCAAGAATATAATAACCTCTTCACCGAGTTCAGTTCACTCAATCCAAGCATACCAGGGTTACAAGAGGACGACACTGCCAAATATGATGAATCCTCTAGTTTAGATAATGAAGAAGATGAGGGAGAAAAACAATACAAGACTATCCTACTGTGGATATACCATCTTCCCAAGAAGAGACTTCTCCCTTCATTAATGTAAAACTGTCATCCAAAGAACCTGAATGTTTATTAGAAGCAAGCATATATTTAGAGAAAGAAAATATTTCACTGTTTGCTATTGTGCAGGTTAAGGATGACGATACTTCCAAGCTACATATTGAAGAGATAGTCCTCAAAGCTGATGTCTTGGAAGTAGATAATCTACCAATTGTGGAGGACCAAAAGGAAGAGAACCTTCATATTTTATTTGTTGATCCTTTGGAAGAGTGTGTGGAGGTCCCGACTAGCTCAAATTATCAAGCATGGATCCTTTACAAGAGCCAAAGACATGAAAAATTGTCACCTTCTGTGATAGCCTTGATATTGAAGGTTAATCTTCAATATGTTCTATGGATACCCTTGACAAACCACCATAACTTTTTCCTCTTTTTGACATTACTCAATTGGCTGCATTGGAATTTTTGTATCATATGATAAATGTAAATAATCCAAGTTAGAATAGGTTTGGTAGGAATTTAAATAAAGCTCAGTTTTGAGCAAGTTAGATAGTTGTTGATTTTTGTCCTCGAAGAAAAATCAAAATACAAAAAACAATGAAAGAAAGAAAAGAGGGAAAATTGTGAAAACAAGAAAGGTATAGCCCCATACCAAAAAAGAGAAATAAATTCTGAAAGTGTGCAAGCTCAAATGCCACTCCTAAAGAACCCACTTCTAGTTTTTCAAACAACCTAATCTTGACTAATTAGTTTTAAAATTTCTGCTGATAGGGTAGTGAATTTGATTTGCCAAACTGTTTAATCTTGGCTTATCAGTAGATAGATTAGGATAGAAATTAAAGGTTCAAACAAGTTCAAAATATGAACCTAAATTTCCAAGAAAAAGAATGACTCAAATCTGTTTTAAATCCTGAGGCACAAAAGATGTAAAACTGGTTGTAATTAGCTCAAAATCTGAGCTAGTCGATAGAAGAAAAACAACTCAAACAAATTCAAAATAGAGCTGTAAAAGGATGAAGGAAGTGCTTTGAATTTTCAGATCTTAAGCCTTCCATTTTGTTTTAAATTTTCTGCAAAATAAATGTCTATGTGTAGCTTGTCTTTTATGCCATGGACCAACATCCAGTTAGACTGTTCAATCCTGACTTGAATGCTTTTCAATTTCTGTTGTAGAATTTAGAGAATAAAGTCTGTTGGATAGTTTAATCCCAACAAATAATAGATTAGGTAGAGAATCATATGGGCTCAACTGTTTAATCTGAGTCCATGGAGAAATAAGGAGTAGAAATAGACTAGATTTCCTGCTTTCAAAAAGAATAAAATGTTGAAAAAGAGTTTGCCAATCCAAGTGCACTCTAAATGAAGAAAAAATGTTAGATCTATAGGATTGGATAGGTAGAAAGCTTGTTGACGAAAGATCCATTGTTTTTATGGCTGCTAATATGTTTTCAGAGAAAGATCATCCCAGCAAAGGAAGAGCAGCCCAATGGATGAGACACAAGTCATCCTCCCAGAGAACACAATGGGTGTGGCACAGGTGAGCCTCCCAGAGAATGAAAGTCTGAAGTTCTTGATGCCTTCAAGAAGACACCATCCCCAAGTGGAGCCACTGTTAGCCACCTATAAAATTTGTTATAGCAAAAGGTGGCTAAGACTTTTTGAGCCTTCAAGGAACAAATTTTATCACTAAAATTTTTTGGCTCTTGAATAATCTTGAAGGCCTCATGCCTCTGTCCAAAGCTTCACTGTTGTTCCCATTTTATACTTAGAAATTCTGCTGATTTCATGAGAAAAGACTGTTGCAAAATCATCATTTTCCCCCCTCCTCCACTCAAAACTAACCTTCATTTGATCCCCTTTTTCTCCATAAAATTCCTCTATTTTTCATGATTTCCCTTCTCCCATTTGTGAAAATCCTCTTTCCATAGTTTAAAACTCATTTTTAAACTATACCGAAACCCCCAAATCCATTAAAAACTCTGAAAAATTTCATAAAAAACAAGTTTTTATTACTATGGATTCAAGCCCCCTTGGGCTAGGTCCTAACCACTTCCCCACCATATGCTTTGGTGCTAGAACCAAGCGCTATCCCCTTTCAGCGCTAATCGCATCGCAAAGTCCTAGTGCGCAAGTATTTTTTCCATTTCTAAAACTCCGATGCGATTAAGTCCTGTGTTTATAAACCCCGATCATATTATTTTTCCATATAGTCCGTGGGCCCGCCTTTGGCGCTTAAAACATTGTAATAATCCATTCCCATTTTGTTTTTTCCTTTGCAAAAACAAAAAAACCCTTTTATCCAAAGTTTTGGTCTAATGCGCCCATACAATGATTTTCAAATAAAAATGGTTAGATTAAAAAGACCCGATCGCGCAATCGCATCGGAGAAATTCACAAAGGGTTGATTGATAGACCCGCATCAAACTTTCCAATGCGATTGGGTCATATATGTATAAACCCCACTCCCACCACTTTTCATTCCATATAGCCTATGCCTGGGACCAAGTGTTAAAGATCCCAAGGCGCTCAATTGCATCGCAAAAATTCCAATGGGTAGATTGAAAAGCCCGAGCCTGATGCTCCAATTGCGATTAGCTCTTTGTTGTATACGCCCCGGGCCCATCATGTTTATATAACTAAAGGTCCCGTAGTCGGGCACCTATTCGTTTCATATATATATATAACCCGCCCCCAAAGCATGAAACCTTTGTATTATATTAAAATTTTGGATTTTTTATATATATCATAAGGGTTTCCACCGGTGCGAAAGTTGAACAATCCCGACCGTTGATCTGATCCTCAGATCAATGGTCTGCGCTACATCGCATCGCAATTTTTCATTGGGCATGTTTGTTTCTCCCCCTGATCGTCTATTCCTCCGATTCATTCTCCACCGTTGATCTGATCCTCAGATCAATGGTCCGCGCTACATCGCATCACAAATTTTCATCGGGCGCGTTTGTTTGTTCGCCCCGACCGCCGACCTCCCGATTAAAACCTGACCTTCGATCTCTGCAGATCGATGGATCTAACTTATTCTTTCCCCGACTCTCCTTTTGATTCTGCAAACAGATCTACACCGTTGGATGATGCCATCCAACAGCTACGCTCCTCCCCTCACCCTCTGCAGCAGTATACGAAATAACGCAGGATTTTATAATTATTGTTTGTATTTTGCAGGAATTAATGGTTTTCAATTATATTCAGACAGAGGCCGAAGGCCAGGAAAGACGTTTCCCGTGCCTTTAATTTATGAACGCAGACCATTCACGGGGTTCGAATTCCACGTTTCATCAATGCTCCATGGGCATTGGTGCCGTATGAGCCCTGCATGGCCTGCACATCAACAAGACACTATGTTATTAAATAAAAAATTAAAAGAGTATCAGTGTTGAAGATAGAACAGAACAAAATGAAGATTGAAGATGAATTTGGGGATTACGGCTAAGATTGATTATCAAAATCCTATTCCTCCAAATTAAATCAGAGTTGAAGGAAATCATAGTGTTCAATAGACAGAAAGGCCTCCACCACCACATCTGAGGCAAATTGATTCCTCTCAGCTACCACAAGTGCCACCTGTAGCCACAAGCTTCCAAATAGAGGCTGAAGTTATTGAGAAAAATCATATATTCGCCTCAACGCAGCCAGAGAGTTACTTCTGCAAGGAACTTAATGCAAAAAATATCTGCAGAGTTACTCCAACATGACACAGAGCCTTGAAAGTCAACAAAAGCTTCCACCGAGCTTAATCTTAAAGTGTAAAATAGTTAATACAGACAGAACACCTGTAAACTTCTCCATCGAGTCCCTCAAAGGCCGAGAAGTCATTAATCTGTATTAATTGTCTTGAGAGATCTCACCTCCTCATTCTTCTATAAATAATTCTGTAGAAGATGAGAAACCATTGGTTACAGAACTTTGAAATACATTTGAGCTTAAACTTCTGATTGTAAATAGTGTTCACTGGCCCTTGGAGCTCTGTTTGTGCTAGATTAGTTAGGCTGAATAATGAAGATGATTGCTGAAATGAAACATTGGACTTGAAGACTGTAACTGGTTTGACATCAATAACAAGTTGTTTCTTGGGATCCTGGGATCCTGGTCTATATCACTAGTGAAGTGCCCCTTTATTTGTTATTGTTTTCCTTCTATGTATGTCATATTGTTCATTATTCTCTGATAAAGAACAACATTTATGGAGTTAGGATTTACTGTTTACCAGTACCCTTCTCTAACTGATAAGCTTTATCTCAATGTTTTCCTCCAATTTGTTTATTTAAGAATGATTCAATACAGTTTAAGCAGTTAGGAATTTTGGCGTTCCCTCGTTCTACTGTTTGCTTTAAACATTATTATTGAAAGTTATTTTATCATTTGCTTATTAAAGTTAGACTAGAAAAGTGATGGTTTGCTCTGTTTCTAGTTTCTATTCTCCAAAGGTAGATTCTGAAGGTTTCCCTTGATGTTGGCCAAAAGCAGATTAGGTTTAAAAGTACCTTACCTGATCTTAGGTTACACTTTGTTTCCCTTATGTGTTTTCATACTTTCTAAAGGTAATTATGTGGATTACTAGATTGTTTGTCAATTAAGCTGCTTTAATACAAACTTGCCCAAGAATTCTATGGTTAGCCCTATTCTTGGTTGGTTTTAAATAGTTACTTAAGAGGATTTTCTTGTTTGGACTGACTATAAATCCCTTATGAAATTATTATTAGTTTCCACCCCTCCAACACTTTATTGTTTCCATTCCATCATTTTAATCTCATAATCTTGTGATACAGATGACTTGCCCCTTGGATCACTCTTGATGTTGTTTTTCAATTAAAGCCCTGTTATGACTCCATAGCCCAATGGACTAAAAACCAGCGTTATATATATATATATATTTTTAGACAAATCTTTTCTATTCACTTGCAACTTCTCACCTTTGAAACATTTTGCACTTAGAACTTTCTCCTCAAAATAATAATCATCCTCAACCATCCAAAAAACAAAAAAAACCCTTGGCCTTCATAACTAGCCTAATATCATTACCCCAAACTTCAAAGACAAATCCATATTTGCACTTATTGGAGAGATCCCTCTTTAGATTCAGGAGGGCTAGATCCTAGAATCCCAAAGTGGTTGAAACGATGTTTCTCCCTGCGACCGGACTTTCGCTAATCTTGCTGATTACAGGGAGCTAACATTTCTAGCGACTCCACTGGGGAACACTTCCCTTAAAATAAATAAAAATTTGAGAGTAATAATAAGCCTTTTCAAGCACTACCAAACAATGGTAATCATGATAAAACTTGTTGAATCAGTGACAAACTAGGTAAACCCTAGGATACTCATAATACTTTATCTAACCTTGAAAAATCATCTGGCTTAGCCATAAGAGTGGACTGTCTTTGTCTCATAACCGTAGCTAAGTTTTGAAACAGAGTTAGGATATTCTTAGAAACCACACAATTGAAAAATAACTCAGAAAACCTAAAAATATTTCAGATTGGTATCTAATAAACATGGTGGTGGACCATAAAACCTTTTACCTCCTTAGGAGCTAAAAAATTCCACTTGGCCACTCCAAAATCCTAAACAGACCTTAAGACTCCACTGGGAAGAACCCTTATCATCGAAATATCATTTAAAATTAGTGAGAGGACTGTAGGATTAAAATTTGTCTAAACAGATTAGTTGACCTTTTAAAGATTGTCATACCTGGTTGAACTTTTCATGTTTATTTGGGTCTAAAAAACATAGCATAGTGGCTCCTAGAAAGATTCACACTAGAGCCCATCCTGACCCTGATCCACCTGAGATAGTTGATAATCCAGAAAGTATCCGTAGGAAGTCTCCTAGGATTAAATTTTCAACTATTTTCAGATCACCCTTGAGAGCTAATTCAGTTCCTGAAAACCTTGCAGCTCTAAAAGAAACACATGGTGGTGGAACCATAAAAAAATTTACCTCCTTACGAGCTAATTTTTTTTTCCACCTGGCGACTCCACACTCTGAAAATCCTAGAAGACCAAATGACTCCATTGGTAGAAGACCCTGAACTGATTGACCAGACACAATGACCTCTTTCTTGATTTACAAACATGATTCCAAGAATACAACGAAGATATGGCCCAATGAGTAGAGATCATATCCCTGGGTTTCCACATAATATGCCCCAGGTGAATTGGGATGACAACCTGCCTGTTTTTCAAGGTGAAAAGTTCGATGACCCTTTATTACATCTCATCAAATTTCATATACATGTATGGAGGTTGAAAGTTGAATGGCATGAAGATTGCCTAGTGAAAATGTTCATGTTAACATTAGAAGGAAAAGCTAGGGATTGGTATGAATGCTTAAGATCTGGTAGTTTGTTTTCTTTAAGAGATCTTGAATATGTGTTCTATGAGAACTATAAAGAAAACACTACATCATTATCATGGGGTGCAATATATTATGATCCATCACAAAACATCACCCAACACATTATAGATAATGATGAAACTCTGGAATAAATGCATCCTAAATATATTTTAACAGCCATTCATGAGTTTAATCTCTTTTTGAAATATTATAAGAATGTTGATGATCAGGAGCAACCCTTTCTTTTTCTAAATCAAGAACAAATTCAACCCCTACAAGAGCTAGACAATTCCCAAGACATGTATTATGATCAACACATTATATAAAATGATGAGAAAAATTACAAATAAAGAAATGAAGAAGGTTGTCAAGAAATGCTTGATTGCCTACCTATATCTTGTACTATGCTGATAAGAGAATTTCATGACCAAAATGCAAATAATAATAGTGATAAGTGCTTCAAAAAAACAAATAGCCATTTGGAAAACATGGAACCTGAAATTGAGGAGACACCAACAAATATAGAATCCTTTCCTTTGTGTTATCCCTCAGTTCCGATTATACAACAAGAATGGAATCATGATTATGAGAAGAAGATAATTCATCAACCCAATGTACAAACTAGGTATCATAACAATCATGAGGAATTTTCTGAAACACAAGAAGATCAGGCAATAAGAGAAATACCTCGAAGTATCTCTGCGAGCACAAGTGAAGTTCCCTTGGAAGAGGCTCAAGATGGCATCAAGCCTCAAAATTAGCCAATACAAGATAAGGAGGATGTGGATACCTCTGTTGTAAGCAAAAAGAAAACCCCTTCTCTTCTAACAGAGGAAGAGATTGATTTAGTATTTAACAGAATACCAACCTCCAAACCTTCATTTGAACCAAACTCTTCTGCTCATTTACTTACTCCGTCTTTTTGTATTGATACAAAGAAGAAACTTGTAGATCAACTGAAAGAAGAGAAAACTAATGACCCAATATGTTCGATTGACGAAATTTTTTATTCACATGATTTTCTGAATTTTTATTAGTCTGATGATGATGGTGAGTTTCGAGCATAAATTAATCACGCAGGGAAACCTATGTTCGATTGGTGTTATGAGTATCATCATCGTCAAATTGAAAGCAGAAATCACCCATTTCAATCCATCACAAAAAGCTTTCACATAATTGGGAATCAACAATCTTCCAACTAGAAGGGTGAAGAGCTGAGCAATAAAGAAATTTTTGAGCAAAAGGAGCTTTCTCTTGAAAAAGAGGAAACCTTTAAATACTCCCCTGTTCAATAATATAATAACCTCTTCACCGAGTTCAGTTCACTGAATCCAAGCATACCAGGGTTACAAGAGGACGACACTGCCAAAAATGATGAATCCTCTAGTTCAAATAATGAAGAAGATGAGGGAGAAAAACAAATACAAGACTATCCTGCTGTGGATATACCATCTTCCCAAGAAGAGACTTCTCCCTTCATTAATGTCAAACTTTCATCCAAAGAACCTGAATGTATATTAGAAGCAAGCATATATTTAGAGAAAGAAAATATTTCATTGTTTGCTATTGTGCAAGTTAAGGATGAAGATACTTCCAAGCTACATACTGAAGAGATAGTCCTCAAAGTTGATGTCTTGGAAGTAGATAATGTACCAATTGTGGAGGACCAAAAGGAAGATAACCTTCATCTTTTCTTTGTTGATCCTTTGGAAGAGTGTGTGGAGGTCTCGACTGGCTCAAATTATCAAGCATGGATCCTTTACAAGAGCCAAAGACATGAAAAACTGTCACCTTCTGTGATAGCCTTGATATTGAAGGTTAATCTTCAATATGTTCTATGGATACCCTTGACAAACAGCCAGAATTTTTTCCTCTTTTTGACATTACTCAGCTAGATGCATTGGCATTTTTGTATCATATGATAAATGTAAATACTCCAAGTTAGAATAGGTTAGGTAGGAATTTCAATAAAGCTCAATTTTGAGAAAGTTAGATAGTTGTTGATTTTTTCCCCCGAAGAAAAATCAAAATACAAAAAATAATGAAAGAAAGAAGAGAGGGAAAATTGTGAAAACAAGAAATGTATAGCCCCATACCAAAAAAGAGAAATAAATTCTGAAAGTGTGCAAGCTCAAATGCCACTCCTAAAGAACACACTTCTAGTTAGTCAAATAGCCTAATCTTGACTAATTAGTTTTAAAATTTTCTGTTGATAGGATAGTGAATTTGATTTGCCAAAATGTTTAATCTTAGCTTATCAGTACATAGATTAGGATAGAAATTAAAGGTTCAAACAAGTTCAAAATCTGAACCTAAATTTCCAAGCAAAATAATGACTCAAATCTTTTTTAAATCCTGAGTCACAAAATATGTAAAACTAGTTCTAATCAGCTCAAAATCTGAGCCAGTCGATACAAGAAAAACAGCTCAAACAAATTCAAAACAGAGTTGTAAAAGGATGAAGAAAGTTCTTTGAATTTTCAGATCTTAAGACTTCCATTTTGTTGTAAATTTTCTGCAAAATAAATGTCTATGTGCAGCTTGTCTTTTATGCCATGGACCAGCATCAAGTTAGACTGTTCAATCTTGACTTGAATGCTTTTCAATTTCTGTTGTAGAATTTAGAGAAGAAATTCTATTGGACAGTTTAATCCCAACAGATAATAGATTAGGTAGAGAATCATATGGGCTCAACTGTTTAATCTGAGTCCATGGAGAAATAAGGAGTAGAAATAGATTAGATTTCTTTCTTTCAAAAATAATAAATGTTGAAAAAGAGTTTGCCAATCCAAGTGCACTCTAAATGAAGAAAAAATGTTAGATCTGTAGGATTGGGTAGGTAGAAAGCTTGTTGATGAAAGATCCATTGTTTTTATGGTTGCTAATATGTTTTCAAAGCAATATCATCCCAACAAAGGAAGAGCAGCCCAATGGATGAGGCACAGGTCAGCCTCCCAGATAACATAATGGATGTGGCACAGGTTAGCCTCCCAGAGAATGAAAGTCTAAAGTTCTTGATGCCTTCAAGAAGACACCATCCCCAAGTGGAGCCACTGTTAGCCACCTATAAAATTTGCTATAGAAAAATGTGGCTAAGAATTTTTGAGCCTTCAAGGAACAAATTTTATCACTAAAAAGTGTTGGCTCTTGAAGACTCTTGAAGGCCTCATGCCTCTGTCCAAATCTTCACTATTCTTCCCATTTTATACTCAGAAATTCTGCTAATTTCATGAGAAAATACTGCTGCAAAATCATCATTTCCCCCCTCCTCCAATCAAAACTAACCTTCATTTGCTCCCCTTTTTCTCCATAAAATTCCTCTATTTTTCATGATTTCCCTTCTCCCATTCGTGAAAATCCTCTTTACATAGTTTAAAACTCATTTTTAAACTATACCGAAACCCCCAAATCCATTAAAAACTCTGAAAATTTCATAAAAAACAAGTTTTTATTACTATGGATTCAAGCCCCCTTGGGCTAGGTCCTAACCACTTCCGCACCATACGCTTTGGTGCTAGAACCAAGCGCTAACCCCTTTCAGCGCTAATCGCATCGCAAATTCCCAGTGCGCAAGTATTTTTTCCATTTCTAAAACTCCGATGTGATTAAGTCCCATGTTTGTAAACCCAGATCATATTATTTTTCCATATAGTCCATGGGCCTGCCTTTGGCGCTTAAAACATTGTAATAATCCATTCCCGTTTTGTTTTTTCCTTTGAAAAAACAAAAAAACCCTTTTATCCAAATTTTTGGTCTAACACGCCCATATAATGATTTTCAAATAAAAATGGTTAGATTAAAAAGACCCGTTCGCGCAATCACATCGGAGAAATTCACGAAGGGTTGATTGATAGACCCGCATCAAAATTTCCGATGCGATTGGGTCATATATGTATAAACCCTGCCCCCACCGCTTTTCATTCCATATAGCCTATACCCGGGACCAAGTGTTAAAGATCCCAAGGCGCTCAATTGCATCGCAAAAATTCTAATGGGTAGATTGAAAAGCCCGAGCCCGAGGCTCCAATTACGATTAGATATTTGTTGTATATGCCCCGGGCCCATCATGTTTCATATAACTAAAGGCCCCGCAGTCGGGCACCTGTTCGTTTCATATATATATAACCTGCCCCCAAAGCATGAAACCTTTGTATTATATTAAATTTTTGGGTTTTTTATATATATCATAAGGGTTTCCGCCGGTGCGAAAGTTGAACAATCCCAACCATTGATCTAAACCTCAGATCAACGGTCCACGCTACATCACATCGCAATTTTTCATCAAGCGTGTTTGTTTCTCCCCCCGATCATCCATTCCTCCGATTCATTCTCCATCGTTGATCTGATCCTCAGATCAATGGTCTGCGCTACATCGCATCGCAAATTTTCATCGGGCGCATTTTTTTGTTTGCCCCGATCGACGACCTCCCGATTAAAACCTGACCATCGATCTCTACAGATTGACAGATCTGACTTATTCTTTTCCCGACTCTCCTTTTGATTCCGCAAACATATCTACACCATTGGATGATGCCATCCAACGGCTACGCTCCTCCCTTCACCCTCTGCAGTAGTATACCAAATAACGCAGGATTTTATAATTATTGTTTGTATTTTGCAAGAATTAATTCTTTTCAATTATGTTCAGAAAGAGGCCGAAGGCTGGGAAAGACGTTTCCCGTGCCTTTAATTTATCAATGGAGACCATTCGTGGGGTTCAAATTCCACGTTTCATCAATGCTCCATGGGCATTGGTGCCGTATGAGCCCTGTGCAGCTTGCAAATCAACAAGACACCGTGTTATTAAATCACAAATTAAAAGAGTATCAATGTTGAATATAGAACACAGCAGAATGAAGATTGAAGACGAATTTGGGGATTACGGATAAGATTGATTATCAAAAGCCTAATCCTCCAAATTAAATCAGAGTTAAAGGAAATCATAAGTGTTCAACAGACAGAAAGGCCTCCACTGCCACATCTGAGGCAAATTGATTCCTCTCAGCTACCACAAGTGCCACCTGTAGCCACAAGCATCCAAACAAAGGCCGAAGTTATTGAGAAAAATTAGATATTCACCTCAACGTAGCCAGAGAGTTACTTCTGCAAGGAACTTAATGCAAAAAATATCTGCAGAGTTACTCCAACATGACACAGATCCTCGAAAGTCAACAAAAGCTTCCACCGAGCTTAATATTAAGGTGTAAAACAATTAATACAGACAGAACACCTGTAAACTTCTCCATCGAGCCCGTCAAAGGCTGAGAAGTCATTAATCTGTATTAATTGTCTTGAGAGATCTCACCTCCTCATTCTTCTATAAATACTTCTGTAGAAGATGAGAAACCATTGGTTGCAGAACTTTGAAATACATTTGAGCTTAAAATTTTGATTGTAAATAGTGTTCACTGGCCCTTGGAGCTCTGTTTGTGCTAGATTACTTAGGTTGAATAGTGAAGATGATTGCTGAACTGAAACATTGGACTTGAAGACTGTAACTGGTTTGACATCAATAACAAGTTGTTTCTTGGGATCCTGGTCTATATCACTGGTGAAGTGCCCCTTTCTTTGTTATTGTTTTCCTTCTATGTATGTCATATTGTTCACTATTCTCTGATAAAGAACAAAATTTATGGAGTTAGGATTTACTGTTTACCAGTACCCTTCTCTAACTGATAAGCTTTATCTCAATGTTTTCCTCCAATTTTTTTATTTAAGAATGATTCAATACAGTTTAAGCAGTTAGGAATGTTGGTGTTCCCTTGTTCTACTATTTTCCCTAAACATTATTCTTGAAATTTATTTTCATCATTTGCTTATTAAAGTTAGACTAGAAAAGTGATGGTTTGCCCTGTTTCTAGTTTCTATTCTCCAAAGGCAGATTCTGAAGGTTTCCCTTGGTGTTGGCCGAAATCCGATTAGGTTTAAAAGTACCTTACCTGATCTTAGGTTACACTTTGTTTCCCTTATGTGTTTTCATACTTTCTGAAGGTAATTATGCGGATTACTGGATTGTTTTTCAATTAAGCTGCTTTAATACAAACTTGCCCAAGAAGTCTATGGTTAGCCCTGTTCTTGGTTGGTTTTAAAAAATTACTTAAGAGGATTTTCTTGTTTGGACTGACTATAAATCCCTTGTGAAATTATTATCAGTTTCCACCCCTCCAACACTTTATTGTTTCCATTCCATCATTTTAATCTCATAATATTGTGATACAGATGACTTGCCCCTTGGATCACTCTTGATGTTGTTGTTCAATTAAAGCCCTGTTATGACTCCATAGCCAAATGGACTAAAAACCAACATTATATCTATCTTTTTAGACAAAGCTTTTCTATTCACTTGCAACTTCTCACCTTTGAAAATTTTTGCACTTAGAACTTTCTCCTCAAAATAATAATCATCCTCAACCATCCAAAAAACAAAACAAACCCTTGGCCTTCATAACTAGCCTAATATCATTACCCCAAACTTCAAAGACAAATCCATATTTGCACTTATTGGAGAGATCCCTCTCCGGATTCGGGAGGGCTAGATCCTAGAATCCCAAAGTGGTTGAAACGATGTTTCTCCCTGCAACCGTACTTTGGCCAATATTGCTGATTACAGGGAGCTAACAGAACCAATGGCTCCAGAATGCTCCAATTAGTCTAGAATGACTCTTCATTCACTTAGATTGGGCAAAAATTGAGCCTCCAACTCATTTTCTTAGTAACTCCTAGAAAAACTCCACTAATTGTGAAGAACTCCACTTAAATGGAGTTAAATTTGGCCAAAACCCCCAAAAATAGGGCACGCTCTAACTTTCCCACCGGCGCTAACTATACAATTTAATGTTCAGGGTAGGGGTGGCCACACGTGCACCCCCTAACCCTGCCTGACTGTAACAGTCAGGGTTTAAATCGTTGGAGAAAAGACCTTAACCGCGGGAATGTATCCATGTGAATAGGCGTAATGTTTGCAGATAGTGCTGGCAGATTAAAAGCGGAGGCTGCAATTTAATGTCACCGTTTTATTTTCCATGTCATGTGAACACTTTCCATGGGACCGCCGACGGTCCCAACCCCCAATTGCATATCTATTAAACTTTAAATACAACCGTTGCTCCATAGTAGTTAAGTAACATGTTGTAGCAGAGACAATGGAGAACTTTCCATGCAGGCCGGAGGTTGCGGGGTCGAACCCTGTGGACCTCATAAAATTTTACACTAACCTCTTGGGGACATGTGGCGGCCTCAAGTCTGGCCATGTATCACCCTATAATTGGTCCACAAAAAATACAATGTACAGCCCTGAAAAAATCACAATGTGCCACTTTTCATCCTCTCACTGGATCTAAGAAAATGAATATTCTTTGGAATATTCATTTTTGTTGAGTGTGCATCCTGCATGATGACTGGGCATCCTAATCAACCCTATCGCAACATTAAGCTATTTTGGAAATTGATCAAAATGTAATGTCTCTCTTAGATGAAATCTATTTTTCGAACCATTCATAGTGCCAGAATTAGGAAGACGAGATCTACGCAACAATCCTAGTTTCAACCCAATCTTATAACTTTCAATTTTGAGCAAAATTTATGAACTCATAATCACTCCTCCCCATTGGGAAGCTTTTGGACCATAAAAGACTTGATTACATTTTCAGTAGATGAGGGTACAACTCCCTCACCTTTCCAACCTCCATCCACTTTGCCTTGCTTGGCTTATTTCCTTTGAGCCCAACTCAAAGGTAGTCAACACTTCCCCTCTTGCATGCTCTTGTCCTCCTGTCAAGAATTGTATGTTCCTTGAGCTCATCGAGAAATTCCTATGAGAAGTATTCAATAGAAGGCAGCTAAACATCACTTCCTTAATCATCGATCAAAGGTGGCTCATACAAATGTAAGTTTTCAAAATTAACAACTGAATACATTTGCATATATGAAGGCAAGTCAAGTTGAAATGCATTGTTACCCACTTGCTTTATGATCTTGAATGGACCATAGCGAATGGGTTTGTGCTTTTTACCTTCGCCTTGCATCCTTTCTTTGCTAATGTGAAACCATACCTCATCTCCCTCTTGAAACTTGTGATCAACTCTATGTTTGTCATGCCTCTCATTGTATTTTTTTTTACTTTTATCAATTTGTTCTTGAAATTGTTGATGTATAATCTCAATTTTCTCAATGAACTTTCGAGCTTTTTCAATATCACTATTCTTGTCAATTGAAACATCCTTCTCAAAGATGAATTCTAATGGCGATTTTGGAAAATACCCAAAGTATACTTCAAAAGGTGATGTATTTGTAGAAGAGTGCTTTTCTCGGCTGTAAGCATACTGAATGTAATGCAGTTGCTCATCCAACAACTTAGGATGTTTGCTGCAATATCCTCTCAATAGATGCACAACAATTTTTTTCACCACCTTGATCTATCAATTGGTTTGCAGATGAAAAGGAGTACTCTTTTTCAACTTTGTGTCCATCATACTCCAAATATTGGACCAAAAATTCCCAATGAACATGGAATCCCTGTCACTAACAATAGAAGTTGGCAATCCATAATGAACTCGTACATGTTGAAAATAAAGTTCAACATTAATGGTTTTCTTACATGGCATAAGTATACACATTTTACTGAATCTATCCACAACTGCATAAAGATAATCATGTTGTTTTCTTGACATAGGTAGACCTCCAAAAAATTCCTTGGAGACACTCTCCCATGGCCTTGATGGTATTGGTAGTGGTGTGTACAACCCAAGCTTCCTATTACTAGGCTTGCTTGTTGCACACATAGAAAAACCTCTTATAAAACACGAATGTTATGAAAACAACTCCAAAAATAGAATAAAAGAGATATCAACGCCTTAGAAATAAGCCACTTCAAGGGGGAAACCTCAAATACATTACATGAATGAAAAATTATTGGATGATACAAATTACAAAACCTCCTTTCTATATGTAGGAGTCCATGGGGCCATAATGTAATCCTAGTGGGCCACAATGTAATCCTAGCCGACCTAACAATAATAATTTAAGGGCACAATAATAACAATATGGGGGTTACAGGGGTACAATAATAACAATAAGGGGGTTACACTAACAACAATAAGGGACTATACTAGTAATATAGGGACCTAACTTGCCCCTCTCTTTCAAAAAAGTGTTGTCCTCAACGCTTGAGTAGCTCTAGGTACTTCTGTATAAAATTCTCATCATCCCATGTAGAGTCTTCAGTGGGTAAGTTCTTCCACTTGATGAGATACTCTAAAATTGATCGATTCCATAGCTGTCATGTTCTTGTTTCTATGATCGCTTTAGGTTCCAATATGATTTTTCCTTCTTCATCAAGTTCTAGCAATATTGTTTGAACTGGAATATTTTCACCTATAACCTTCTTTAAGCATGAAACATGGAAAACTGAATGCACTCGTGAAGAAGCAGGAAGCTCCAATTTGTATGCCATAGTACCAATATTTTGCAACACCTTGTAAGGACCATAGTACTTTGGCGATAATTTATTGTCCTTCTTAGCTTGCTTGAGGGACATTTGTTTGTATGGTTGTAGCCGTAAAAATACCCAATCTCCTACATCAAAACTTCTCTCACTGCGATGTTGATCTGCCTGTTGTTTCATTCGATTTTGTGCCAAATTCAGGTTATCCTTTAAGAGTTGGAGAACTTCTTGCTGATGCTCGATGTGATCTTCCACTGCTTGAGCCTTCGAATTTTCCCTTAAAGATGATGTGATCGATGGTGGATGATATCCATAAAGTGCCATAAATGGGGTCATTTTTGCTGCAGTATGGAAGGAGGTGTTATACCACCATTCAGCGAGAGGTAACCACTTGACCCATTGTGTTTGTTTATCAGATACAAAACAACGAAGATATCCTTCCAAAAATTTATTTACTATCTTAGTTTGACCATCGGATTGACGATGATAAGATGAGATATGAGATAATTAAGTACCCAAACAAGAAAATAACTCTGTCAAAAAATTTCTAGTAAAAATGGGATCTCTGTCACTCACAATAACCCTTGGGTTTCCATGTAGCTTTTGAATTGTGTCCATAAATGTAGTAGAAACTGTACTTGCTTTAAATGGATGAGATAATGCACAAAAGTGTGCATACTTGGTAAGTCTATCAACTACCACCATGATGACACTTTATTAGTAAAGTAGAAGAACTTATAATTGGTCTTGAAATCATATCAGCAACTTTATTGAAAATACCTTTCTTGTACCTTATAACCAGGTGAAACTGTTGAAGAAATCCCATCCACCTGAAATGTCGTGATTGTTGCAATTTTGTTTGCGACTACAAGTACTGTTGGTTGATGATCGGTATGTACAATTGTCTTACCCATCAAGTAGCGTTTCCACTTCTTGATGATTTGTGACAATGCATATAGTTCTTTGTCATATGTAGGATAATTAGTTACGACACCATTGAATGTTTCAGAATGAAAAGTGATAGCCTTACCATGGTGCAAAAGAACCACGCCCATGGCATAATCACTAGCATCAGTTTGTATCTCGAATGGTTGTCTCAAATTTGGTAATGCAAGGACTGGAGTTGAACTGATATTGCATTTTAAAGCTTCAAAATATTTCTTTTGTTTTCCTCCCCATTGGAAGCCTTTCTTCACACTTTTCACTTCTTGCATAGGAGCTGCGATGGCAGAAAAGTTAGCAATAAACTTTCTCCAATACTGAACTGCACCTAAGAAACTTCTTACCTCGGTTATTGTTATGGTTGTGGGCCAATTCACAATGGATTCCACTTTAGAAGGATCAATTATCAACTTGCCTCCTCCTACAATGTGTCCCAAATAAACCAAATAAGTCTTTCCAAACTCACACTTTGACATCTTAAGAAACAATTTCTCTTTCTTCAAAACATCAAGCACCATATTCACATGCAAGACATGTTCTTCTCTTGTTTTACTGAAAATCAATATGTCATCTAATTACACAATCACAACGTTATCAAGAAATGGATGCAAAACACTATCCATAACATGCATGAAAGTTTCCAGTGCATTACACAAACAAAATAGCATAACCAACCACTCAAAGAGTCCTTGTTTGGTTTTGACTGTAGTATTCCAGATATCACTTTCTGCAATTCTTACTTGATGATATCCACTTCGTAAATCTAACTAAGTGAAAAAAATTTCTTCTTTTATCTGATCAAGCAAATCATCTATCCTTGGGAGTCGGTATCGATTCTTTACCGTTATCTTGTTCAAAGCTCTGAAGTCTACACACATGCGCCAAGTCCCATGTTTCTTTGGAATCAAGACTATGGGTGAGCCGCATGGCGAAGTGCTTAGACTTATGATTCCTTTGTCCAACATATCCTTTATTTGCCTCTTTATTTCGGCATTCTCCATTATCGACATGCGATACATGCCTATGTTTGGAAGAGGACAATCTTGCTGCAACTGAATCTCATGTTGAATCTCCCTTCCTGAAACATCTCATGATGTGCATCAATTCCATCATTTAAATCTGATTTCATCTTAGCATCACAACCCTCAAATGATTCATGATTAACATCATCTTTAGGCTTAATCATTAGAAGAACAAAATTCTTACTTGACTTTATCAACCTCTTTACCTATCTGTTACAGCTCAAAATACCTCCTCATTAGCTCAGAGGAGAAGACAAATATGGAAGGAATACAAAGACCTAAATTAAACCTATTTTTGCCAAGGTAACGCCTCTATATAACAAAACAAGGGCGTTATAACGCATGAGAGCAGTGAATGTGCCGCGTTAGTGGCTAGGGAAACGCTCTGTTTACACTAGAGGGCAGCGTTACTCGTGTTTTAAGTTTGAAAAGGAAAAAAACGCGTGGAGAATGATTTGAATCTCCGGATTTCCCTCACAAGAGAGTCAGTTCACAAAGGAAACTGCTAAGCACCAATTCATTATTGGTCACTGCCATAAAAGACTGAATTCCCAAGGAGGAAAAAGCATAGAGATTAAAGAAACATCTTATTTTTTTCTATTCCAAACTAGTGGAAAGAGAAAGGAAATAATGTCTTTCTCCCTCTCCTATAAAAAGGAGCTGAAGGCTCTTAGTTGAAGGTAGAAGGATTGCTAATGTTCTGAATACTTGTGAAGTAGATAATAGTGTTATAGTGTGAAGGCCAAGAGTCAAAGAGGCTCCTAGAGATCTTGTTGACTAAGGCTTCACTACTTAAGAGAAAGAGAGATTGGAAGGCTGAGGAGGGCTTGGTACAACCGACGGTTGTAATCCTCCTTCTTTCAAAATCAATAGAACTGTATTTGTTTTTTCCATTCGATGCTTAATATTGTCATTATTGTTTGAATATTTACATAGTATGATATGAATGGCTCAGATGGGTATAATTTAGATGTTCATTATATATTGGCTTAATTGATAGAATATATGTTGTGTTAGAAATTACATGAGTGCTTTGATTGATTGCAGGACTAAGATTTGGAGCCGGTGAAGAAGGACTCTTGTTTCGCTGCCTAGCGCTCTCCAAGGGAATCCAAGATCGTCAAAGAGGTAATTATCTATCGCATTCCATCAAGTTATTTTAATTTAATATGAACATGTATATGCCATATTTGTGAACTGTACAGCTAATCTTACTGTCTGCCTCGGGCACCAGAAAGCCCTGAGAGGGATATACGATAACCAACAACCCAAGCATTTTACCCTATAGCACAATTGGTGACTCCACTGGGGATAGTTTCCACATAGTTTCTAGACTATTCCTTTCCTCCTTTCTTCTCTCCTCTGTTCACAGATCCTTCCGACCAGTACTTATGCCCAGTAGACATTTCAAAAGCTCGCAGACTTCAATCCTGTTTCTGTTTGACCATCTGAAGAATTTTTCCCTGGCTAATGCTACCCCTGTAGGGTTTCCAGTGTGTTATAATGCTGAATATGCTTAAATACAGTGTGTTAGTCTCTGGATTAATGCTGACTTTACTCAGAGAGAGTGCGTTACTTCACCAAAACTTGTTGTTCACTGCTGTGATTGTGTTTTAGCTGCAGAATTTTTTCGCCATCAGTATATCTCCTTGACTGAATCCCTGTGCTTGTTTACTAAGATGGAATTTCTGTTTGTTTGCTCTTGTTTGAAAAGTTAGTGTCAAAAGAATTTACATTTTAGAGAAGAATTTTTTTTTTTAGTTTTTTCTGCATCTAGCTGAGTTAATTCTGAAATTTTTAGTTCATAGACTGTTAAGAAGAGGTAGATAGAAGTCTGAATATTTAAAGTCGAACTGTGTTATTTGAATGTTAGTGCATGGATGTTGAAAAGAAACCTCTCCTTGTAGAAATACTCTTCATCGAATTAAACATTTAGAGCATGTTTTGCATGGTTTCTTGAGTCAGAGTCTCATTACATTTCATACGTCCACCCCCCCTCAGCAAGACTAATAATAAAGTACATTAAGAATCAAGAGATAATAAAATCAATCACATTACTCTTTTTTGAGCTCACATAAACAGTAGTTCAGGCTAGGATCTTGGGTTAGGAACAATGAGAAAATCACCCAAGATCTCAAAACTTGAAACTAGAGTCATTAACGAGCGAAATCCTAATGCACTCATATTATCGGGACTGTTCCTTTACCGGAGCTCAGCGCGAGACAACACTTGGGTGCACAAGAAGGTAGCCTGCCTTCGACTGCATTTGGTGGGTGTGTTATATATTGGGGTTCCCTTCAGGGATGTCGAAACTAGATCGGGGATCTAGGTATTCTGCCCATATAGCACACTGTCCTTGACCATGGACCCCCCTGATGATGTCTGTGATTTGAGGTATCTTTAGTGGCCATACTTTTTAGGGAATTACACAAGGTGACTGGGACGGGCTGTCTTGGTACCTGAAACAGACGGACCCACTCCGTCTTCGGTCTTTAAGAGGGTACTCGTCTTCACGAGAGTGCTTACACCTATCGTTTGAGGTTCGGGTGAAGCTCTAGAGTGACCGTAACTGTACTTTCGACCAACCCTCTCTGTATACTATTGTGATACTAGATTTCATCACCAGCAAGCGGTAGTACTCAGACAGGGCACCCTATTTTGGCTGCTTGCTGATTGATTTTAGAAAGTCCTTTTTTCTTTTTTAGGTGTGTGGTTACTGTCATTGAGACTTCATAATACATCACAATTTATTAAAATTTGTTAAAATTAAACAGGTCACCGTGGCATCCTCCGACCCACGCCATCTGTCCCGACGACAGCAAGGTCTACCTCCTCTCACTATAGAGGAAGAATTGAACCTTGGTGAACCCATGCCTTCTACGGAAGAGCAGTCTCCTCTGACTAATCTTGATTTTCACATAGCCTCATATCATCCGGAATTTCCAGAGGACCCTTTCACTGAAGGGGTTGTACCTCATTACAATCCTCTGCTCACTGATCTGTCGGGGCCTGTGATAATTTAGATTCCACCGCGCCAAGATATGTCTTCGACCGCACAAACATCCATTTCACCACTAGCATCCACTGGGTCGATGCCAATGGCAACCATCCCAGGTTCACCAACATCCTCCCCACCAGTGGTTAGTTCTATGCCATCACTGGGTAACCCCAGTAGTTAACATATACCTACTCCCAACCCTATGGTCATCACAACTGTCAGAATCTTACCGAATCCTTCGGCATCTACTTCTACCGTGACCACATTGGGACCCACGGTAGCTCCTCCCACGAGTATGACTACTTCAGTTCCTTTTAGCAACCCTTTCGGTTGGAACCCTCTACTGAGTTCAAACCACTTGGCCACTATACCAGGGGGCAGTGTTACCAGCACGCAGGTAGCAGGGAAAATTTTTCTTCCCCTGCAATCCTTAGGACAAATGGGACAACCTATTGTCAATACTTTTCCCTTAAGTGGTGCAAATATAGGTGTAGGGTCTATGTCGTTGCCAAACTATGAAAGTAGTAGCATGCCTCTAGGTAACTCTATTGCATCCATTTGGACTAACCAACCCCAACCTCCATTTGGAATGGGAGGGCACTTTTATACTGGGGGCAACCAACCGGTTTCCTCGCAATACAATATGCCTATGGACTGCAACAGTATGTCCCTACCCCTCCAACTATAGGAAGTTTTTATCGAAGTCCCACTTATCCTCCTGGTAACATGTTGACGGGTGGACCCTATGGTCTAAGTAGTCAGCCCATACTGCCTTGGTTAGATTCGGGGGCAAATCCACAATTGCCATTTTTGGCAGCTTTGGACATTCCTGATATCCATAAATTGACTAACGAAACCATCAATCAAAACCCGCTTTGGCCTCCATTACCGCATAATATTCCTTCTGACATCCCGAAGTTCGATGGGAAACAAGGGGACAACCTAGCCGCACACATCACTACCTTTCATCTATGGTCTATATCCAATTCCATGGTGGATGATAGTGTCCGGCTTTTACTGTTTCCCTGCACCCTTACAGGCAATGCCACCAAGTGGTACATTGAATTGCCATGCGCCGCCATCAATACTTTTGGCACTTTAGCGACGGATTTCCTAAAGAACTTCCAATTACCAATTAGATTTGAAACTGGAACGGAATTTTTAACCTCGCTGCGCCAATACACCGCCACCCACATCTCCAATCATATTCATAAATGGAGACGTAGGAGGAGGTTATTCAAAGCGCCAATCCCGGATCATCTCTTAGCCAATTGGTTTTGCAAGTCTCTTTTACCCCACCTCTCTAAAGACATTGGCCTTTTTGGTGCGGTTATAGAAGATCAATGTATTCGTCGTGCCCAAAATTTGGATTTAATCTATTCACAATCTGGCACACTATACGATCTACTCCCCCATGCCCCTGGTAACCCAAAATCTCTGGCCACTCAGAAATCGGAGCACATGCCGACGGTCTCATTGGCACAATCTCCGGTGTGGCCACAAAGTAGTCTCGGGGGCAAACCTCCCAGCCATCTTCAGCTATCACTGCCCCTCACCAAACGACTGCTCTTCCTACCTCTGAGGTGAATTCTATGCAAACCTCACAAAAACCTAGCGGGAAAAATAAGAAGAACAAGAAAAAGACGTCTTCTTCGGAAGAGTGGTTGGATAATCAGAATAACCCTAATCAGAAAAACGCTGCCAAAAATGACAAAGGGAAGAATAAACCCATGAAATTTTCTTGCAAAATTTGTGCGGAGGACCACTTGACATACAAATGTCCTCGGCTGCAGGAATGCACCGATTTTATTGCCAACAAGGATTCTGGGCGAACACCTGCCGTTCTTCATAATCCTTTCCCAAATCAACAACAGCAACATCAACACATGGTTGACAATCCGCCACAACCCCATCAACGGGGCAATGGTGGTTCGCATCCTTCCGACGAAGGACCATCTGCCATTTATGGCATCGAGAGTGTTGAACTTCAAACTCGAGCCAAGATTTATGGAAATACTACCATAGATGCTCAAGAACCTGGAACTAGTTCAAATCCACCGCCGCCCAACGATTTGTATATCGAACAGCCTACTGCTGAACCCGTGATTCGTCCTCCCAAAGGGACACTTCGATGCATGATTCATAACACCTTTGCACATGCAGCCAAAAACTACAACATTGTAGAAGGTTTGGCGCAGACACCATCAGTCATGTCTGCTCTCGAAGTATTACAAACCTATCCAGCACAAAGGAAAGCCTTGCTTTCGGCCATTGGTGGAATAGACCCCCAGGATTCCATGCTAGCTATCTTTGATATGGAAAAGGCTAAACCTCACCTCTCACACCAACTCACATTACAGGTGCAAGTTGTGTCGAAAGGGAGACCAATCCATCGCACTGTCATAGACGAAGGTGCTTCGACCTGCGTTATGTCACAAGCTTGCTAGCTCAATTTAGGTTCTCCTACCCTCACCCCGCATCGAATTCCCTCAAAGCTTTCGATGGCCACACATTCCTCCCAAAACGATACCTTGCTAGCTTTCCCATCACTCTGAGTGGGAAAACGGTAAACGTGGACGTTGAAGTTGTAGAGCGCCATCTAGACTATAATATATTTCTTGGTCGCAGTTGGTCTTATGCCATGACTGCCATTGTGTCGTCGTCCTTCCGACTTATCCTATTTCCATTGGATGGGAAAATAGTCACATTGGATCAGCTATCCTTCTGCACCCCTGATTATGCCACATTACCAAGTAGCATTGTACCCCTAATAGGAGGCTTTCCTGACTCTTACATCAGTATTGGTATTGGTCTTCTGAAGGCATCTTCCCTACTTGGTTGTTTTCCTCTTTCGCCGCCACAGATCCAAAACACGGTTGTGATGATATCCACCACTTTGGATGGCTCTATCGACCCATGGATCATTTCAGCACCTTCAGACATTGATTCCTACGGAGATCAGATGCCGCTCTCACCAGCAGAGTTGGCTTACCAAGCCATCCAAATAACATCTGAACCCTCCACTGCTATGGTTTCGACCAAAGGTACAAACCTCTCGCCCATCACAGTTCTCTCTAAGGATCTCCTCAATGAATTCTTACCTACAGACGAATCTATTCGAGAGATCATGTCACTAGAAGAATGACCTTGGGGAGAGTTTCACCACTGTGCTTCGATGATTGACTCAGAGGCGATAAAAACTGAAATCCCATCTTTTCACCAAACTGAGATAGTTCCCTCCACTTATACGACTATTCAAACTATTGATTCAGAAGGGAACATGGGTAATCTTTCTAAGGCAATGCTCATTGATATCTCGGTCAAAACGAGTATCGTGGAAAATATTCAGATTGGAGCTGACTGCAACCCTGAGGAAATTGTGTGCTTCACATCCCTTTTCAAAGAATTCCACGATGTGTTTGCTTGGTCTTTATGACAAAATGCCCGGCATAGACCCTTCTATCATCGAGCGTTCTTTTTAAGGTATTTTTCTTACTCGTTAATCCGAAAAACCTCGAGTTCCCTTCTTCAGACTCGTTAAAATTATATGAAGTTGACACTGAGCTTTCTTTTTAGGAATCTTTTTCTCGCTCATAAAACTAAAAAAGCCCCGAGTTGCCTTTGTCGGGCTTGTTAAACTACCACGATAGAAAGTAAGGAGCCATTATTTTCTCTTTTTCAAAGCTCTTTAAACTGAAAAGGTAACTTATTTTTCTCCGCGTTACTCGTTAAAATTTCACGGAGGGCACCGAGTTTTTCTCTGTTGGACTCGTTAAAATTTCACAAAGAGTATTGAGTTTACTTCGTCTCCTCATACTCATAAAAAAATGAGGTAGATGTCCATAGAACATAGATTTCTCACTTTTCCGGCTTCAATGGACTAACTCACAGAAAATGAACTGTTTCAGGCTTACTATTATCCCTTTGTCATGCCTGGTTATCAAGACATGACAAAGGTACCCCAATGGAGTTGTCTTTTCTGAAATTTTTCAGACTCTCTAAACATGAAAAATTCACCGAGTTTGCTCGTTTGGACTCGTTAAACCTAATCAGACGGGGTGCAGAGTTGTCTTTTATGATATTTTTCAGACTCTCTAAACATGAAAATTCACCGAGTTTACTCGTCTGGACTCGTTAAACCTAATCAGACAAGGCACAGAGTTGTCTTTTCAGACATTTTTCAGACTCTCTAAATATGAAAAATTCACCGAGTTTACTCATCTGGACTAGTTAAACTTAATCAGATGGGGAAAAATTTGGACAAAATGGATACTACCTCTGTTACATTTCAGAAAAGGTCGATTTGGCAGCAAAATTCTTGAACATGGCACTTCCCAAAAAAATCTTTCGCAGTTAGCCGAACCCTACCATCCATGAGTATTAGCCTTCATTTCCAAGTGTCCCTGCACCAGTGAAATCCTAACACACTCTTTGGTGTTCATCAAGCTTCAGCTTCCTAGTACCCTGCTAGAGTGCCTTCTATTGTTCAAGTAGATCTCGCTATCTACTGCTCCTGTTATCAACCAAACCTCTCATTATGCCAGAAATTGTTTGTCGTCCGACATCCCCATTTACTCTTCATTATCTCGAATCATAAACAACATCAGTTTGTTTTCGTTTCGTGTTGAATGATGTAGGACACCTCAGTGCCTACCTTGCAATAGATCTCTTCCAATCAACTTCAACATCTTATCGAGGAAGCTGATCTAGAAACCCATCAGTACCCAGATACTTGCAGACATCAGTGGCAGGTAGTCTTGTGTTTGATCAAGGGTCTTCATCATTGGCTCCTGGTCGAATGATTCTATGAGTGTTCAAATTCAACTCATTTTATTCACACTCGCTAGATTGTATTGTGCATCTTAGGGACCATCATCATTATCGGTGGCCACCTTCGCGTCTGTTAACAGTTTTCATCATCGACTGGTAATCAGACGATTTCTCACATGTTCGATGACAACTCCTTCATTCACATGTTGAGAAATATGCAGTTTAAGTGAATCAGCGGTCAAGACCTTGGGGCAAAGGCTACATCATTAAAGTTGTGTTTCCTTCCCCAAGTTGCAATATTGTTTATGGAGACAGCTTCTTCAGCCTGATCCTGTTATGATAGACACTTCGACATCGTGCTTATCGGTGGACAGATTCTTCATATCTATATTCTAGAGAAATCATGTTGTTTAAGCTATTGAGCATGGGAATGCCTGACTCAAGGTAGATACTATATTTTCTGACATATGTTGTTGTTTCAGGTTTTCCTCAGTCTTTCAATCTCTTTATCTCTACACAAATTATAAATGATTTCAACCATCGTCTTCATCTCTGACCTCACACTTTAGGGGGCATCTGTTACAGGTCAAAATAACTCTTCATCAGCTCAGAGGAGAAGACAAATATGGAAGGAATACAAAGACCTAGATTAAACCTATTTCTGCCAAGGTAACGCCTCTATATAACAAAACAAGGGCGTTATAACGCATGAGAGCAGTGAATGTGC
This sequence comes from Pinus albicaulis, assembly GCA_034641835.2. Lineage (NCBI taxonomy): Eukaryota > Viridiplantae > Streptophyta > Pinopsida > Pinales > Pinaceae > Pinus > Pinus albicaulis. The sequence continues at coordinate 1,301,610,937 of CM076582.1, read as the reverse complement.
CACGTTAGTGGCTAGGGCTACGCTCTATTTACACTAGAGGGCAGTGTTACCCATGTTTTAAGTTTGAAAAGGAAAAAACACGTGGAGAATGATTTGAATCTCTGGCTTTCCCTCACAAGAGAGTCAGTTCACAAAGGAAACTACAAAGCACCAATTCATTATTGGTCACTGCCATAAAATACTGAACTCCCAAGGAGGCAAAAGCATAGATATTAAAGAAAAATCTTAATTTTTTCTATTCCAAACTAGTGGAAAGAGAAAGGCAACAATGGCTTTCTCCCTCTCCTATAAAAAGGCGTTGAAGGCTCTTAGTTGAAGGTCGAAGGATTGCTAATGTTCTGAATACTTGTGAAGTAGAGAATAGTGTTATAATGTGAAGGCCAAGAGTCAAAGAGGCTCCTAGAGAGCTTGTTGACTAAGGCTTCAGTACTTAAGAGAAAGAGAAATTGGAAGGCTGAGGAGGGCTTGGTATAACCGACAGTTGTAATCCTCCTTCTTTCAAAATCAACAGAACTATATTTGTTTTGTCCATTCGTTGCTTAATATTTTCATTATTGTTTGAATATTTACATAGTATGATATGAATGGCTCAAATGGGTATAATTTAGATGTTCATTATATATTGGCTTAATTGATAGAATATATGTTGTGTTAGAAATTACACGAGTGCTTTGATTGATTGCAGGACTAAGATTTGGAGCCGGTGAAGAACGACTCTTGTTTCGCTGCCTAGCGCTCTCCAAGGGACTCCAAGATCGTCAAAGAGGTAATTCTCTATTGCATTCCATCAAGTTATTTTAAGTTAATATGAACATGTATATGCCATCTTTGTGAACTGTACAACTAATCTTACTGTCTGCCTCGGGCATCGGAAAGCCCTGAGATGGATATACGATAACCAACAACCCAAGCATTTTACCCTATAGCACTATCCAACATTTACCATAGAAAAGTTTGTCTTCTTGCAATGTGCTCTAAAAATGTACTCCTTGCCATATTTGAATAAATGGTATTTTTTCTCATTGCGATGGAAGATCGCTTTCCTGTCATACAAGTAAGGACTCCCCAACACAATACCTATTATGTCAAGCGGAAACACATCTAATTCAACTGTGTAAAACAAATGTGCAGCTATTGCAAACCACAATATACACTTCTTTGAAACATGTAGATTTTCATCCTTACAAATCCAACCAAGTCGATATGGTTTAGGATGTGGTATGGTCTCAAGGTTAAGTTTCTTGACCAAGTCTTCAGAGATTAAGTTTTCTTGCAACCCACTATCAAACAATGTGTCAACCTTAGCATGTTTGGATATGACCCTGACATGAAACATTTCAATTCTTTATTCTTCATTTGGAGCATGAATGTGACAATTTGGTGTACTAGTACTGGGTTTAGATTCAATTTATTCCCCCTTCATGTTCTTCAATCCCATGGTTGTAATTTTAGATTCACCTGAATCTTCTCCTAAATCATGTTGAGTTGTATCTACAGTTTTCTGTTTCTCTTTGTTGTTGAATCCCTTGGGTTTCATTTCGGAATGTAATTTCCAACATTGATTTTCATCATGGATTTATTTTGAACAATTTTTACAAACCAAATTTTCTTCCTCTTTCTTAATAGATGCATTCTTTTTTCCTTTACCTTTTTAGGTCTTCTCTTTGAATTTACCCTTGAAAGGTTTCTTCCTACCCTCTCCAAAAATGTTTTTCCCTCTAGTTTCTAGATGTGTGGCCTGAACACATACTTCATCAAGAATTGTGGGGTTAAAAATTAGAATAGTATGTTTAAGGTAGCTATGTAAGCCTCCTATGTACTTGAGAAAAGTATATTGGCTCTACAAATCTACCCCTAATAAGAGAGCTCTTCTCCTAAATTCTTGGGTGTATTCTTGCACATTATGTCCTTTAAATTGTCTAAATTTTGGCCAGTTCATTATAGAATTTTGCATATGAGATAATGGATAATTTTTTTTTTTATTGTAGTAATGAAATCAGTCCATGATAAAACAATCTTACCATGCTTCTTAATCTCCTCCTTTGTCTTGGCTTCCCACCAAACAAGCTTTGCACCTTCCATTCTCAATGAAGCTTATTGGATTTTGGTATCATCATCTTGAAGGTTATGGATTCTCAAATATACCTCCAATTTCCTAATCCAATTATCAAGATTTTCTACATTGACTTCACCATTCAAAACATTGGCAATTCAACCTTAACATCAAGTTTTAAAAAATGAATTTTACTAGTGTTCTTTGACTTGTGTGGCTGATGTACTGAAGATGAAGTAGAGGAGGATGATAATGAAGGTGAGGATGGTGACTTTCCACTGCCTCCATTTCCTCCATTTCCCTTCTTTGACTTATCTTCATCATTGCGACCTCCCGATGATCCCTTTCCTTCCTTGTGAAGTTTGGATCCTTTTCCTTCTAGCTTATCATTCCTTTCTTGATAAAGGATTTTAACCATCTCAGTCATGTTAAGGAATGCTTTCCTGAACACTATTTATTCCTCTTTGGGATCAACTTGTTCATGGATTTATTCTTCCTATAGAGGCATGCGTAATGCTGCTTCTGCTTCCCTAGGAGGTGAACTAGGTGGTGGAGATTGTGGAAATCTTGCTCTCCATTGATGTGGCTCACTTTGAGACCCTCTTGCTTCCACCAATGTGCCTTCTCCTCTCTTGAGCTTGAGCCTATTAGCCACCTATAAAAATTTTCATATCAAATGGTGGCTAAATCATTTTGAAGCCTTCAAGAAACAAGTTTTATTGACCCAAATTGTTATCTCTTGAAGCCTTATGAAGAAATCATGCCCTCTATTTAACCTTCACTGTTGTTTCCCTTCCAAAATGCTAAAAACTGTTATTTTCATAAAGAAAAGGCTACTGCAAAAATCCCCATTTTTGCCTCATTTTACTCCTTTTATTCCCCTTTTTTCTATAAAATTCCTCATTTTTCATTTATTCCCCTTTCCCCTTCATGAAAATCCCGTTATAACGTTTAAGACTCATTTTTAAACCTTACTGAAACCCCCAAATCCATTTAAAAAACATTGAAAAAATCATAAAAAATAAGCTTTTTTGACTATGGGCTTAAGCCCCTTTGGGCTAAATCGAAAAACCACTTCCCCACATATGCCCATGCCCTAGAACCAGGCGCTAAGCCCATTGGGCGCTTATCGCATTGGAAGCAATCGGCGAGCAAAATTCTTTGGCTTTTATAGAACCTTCGATGCGATTAGCTCCTTTATATATGAGCCTTGATCCTTTGTTTCATTCACAAAACCAAATGCCCGCAATCGGACGCTTAACACTTCATATAAACCATTCCCCGTTGCTTTTTTCCTTTGTAAATTCATAAAAACCCATTTTTCCTAATTTTTGGTCTAAACCCGTCGGTTCATGTTATTATATGATAAAGACCGTTGATGTAAAAACCCGATCAACGATGAATAAAGTCTTGCATCGGAGGTTTTCAAATGGGTAGATTGAAAAGGCCTGCACCATCATTCCGATGCGATTGGACCTTCATATGGTTTGAACCCCGGTCCCTTTATCATTCTCATATATCCTATGGCCCCGCAATCGGGAACCTAACCTCATATATATAGCCCGCCCCGAATACAAAAATCCTTTGTATTTCGGAAAAATTTTGATTTTTTATATTATGAAGGGGCCCGCCTGTTCATTGGTCGGATTGAAACTCCGCCGTTGATTTTTAACCAATCAAATGACCAACGCTACGTCGCATCGAAGTTTTTCCATCGGGTGCGTTTTATTACCCCCCCTCCAATTGGATTCCTCTAATTCATATTCCACCGTCGATCTGATCTGCAAATCGACGGTCCACATCTAATCGCATCGGTGCTCCTCTGTCTGTGCCCTTGCAAATTACAATCCCCCGATTGCATCTGGGCCGTCCACGTGTCAAGATGCGACGGTCCAAATTTTTCCTCCCGACCTTGGTTAAAAACATGAAAATACTTGTATAAAGTTCTTCTAGCCCATCTTCGCCATTGATCTCTACAGATGAATGACCCATATTAACTCATTCTCCACTCTGTATATTATTTCATTAACCCCGAAGATTGATCTCGACCGCCCATGTTAAAGATCCAATGGTCCATATTAACCCCGACAGGCCTAACCCCTGTGGGTCCTGCCTCCCTCCAGATCTGATCTCAGCCGTCCAATCTGTGATCCAACGACTCAGTTTAAAACCACCCTTCTTGCTTCTTCCCGCGCATCTTACTGATTTCGCGCTCACTCTCCACCGTTCGATCTAAGGCCCCAGAACTAATGGCTGATGCGTGTTTTCGCGTAAATTCATGCTCGGAGGTTAATGATTTTAAATCACACAATGTAAGCAGTTTTCTAATGCCACGTGTCGAGTGGGAACTCATATTGCGTTCAAAAAGGTAAAATCTCCTATTCCCCTTTTGGGCGCGTGAAACCTATGGTTTTCTCCTCCGAAACCACTTTCCCTCTTTCCATGGAATTTCATCGCGTTCGCTCCCTGCCGTTGATCTCTGTAGATCAACGACTCAGATTCAATCTGGCCTTTACACTATTGCCCTCCGCCATTTACCAAGGGAATTTTTAAAGCAATCTCAGCGGTCGATCTCCTTGGGCCAATCTCATCCAATGGCCTAGATCCATTTAGAAACCCCGAATTACCTTTCAACGCATTTTTTACCACCAAAGGTTTTTAACCTCATTTATTTGAATTTTCCTCTATTACATAATATATGTGACCCTTTCACATTGTATTACCTCGATTAATCTTGACCGTCTATCAAAACAGATCTACAACCCAGACTTAATTCTCTGCACCATTCTTCCAACCGCCTCCTTTTGACCCCCGCGAACAATCTCCACCGTTGGATGTTGTCATCCAATGGCCACGCTCTAAAACTAAGCCTCCTAAGCAGTCTTACCCTTATACGCATGATTTATTAACTTTTCTTGGTTTATTCGGGTTTTTAAAGGTTTTTCAAATAATTTTAAAAGAAAATAAAATTCGAGGATGACGATCCTCCAGGCTTTTGTTTATCAAAGAGATTGTTCCACAGGGTTGCAACGCCATGTTTTCCGGTGTCTCATGAATGCTGACAGCTCTATAAATCCCCTATCGCACCTACACATCAAAAAGATACAACTAATCATAATTAAAACAAAGAGTATCATTGTTGAAGACCTAACCATAGCAGAACTAAAGATTGAAGATTGTTTTCACAGTTTTGATGGATTACGGCTAAGATCGACAATCAAAAGCCTAATCCACTAAATTAAACATGATTAAAGAAAAGAAAGACATATTTTAGGCCCGATTAAGCCTAATACACAGAATCAAATCAACTTACAGTGTTTAAGGAAAAAAAAAAATCTATCAGACCCAGAAAGCCTCCACTGCCACATCAGAGGCTAATTGATTCCTCTCAGCTACCAATGCAACCTATAGCATCAAAGCATTCAATAGAGACCAAGTAATGACCAGAACAGAGGATATTTTCCTCAATACATCCGAATAGTTATTCCAAGCCAAACAGAGTTATTGCAAAGATGACACAGAGCCTTAAAGTCAACAAAAGCTTCCAGCAAGCTTAATACTTAATGTGAAACAATTAATACAGAGGAAATATTTGTAAAATTCTCCATTGAGCCCCTCAAAGGCCGAGAAGCATTAAATCTGTATTAATTGAACTCATAGATCTTTTCTCTCTTCAACCTCCTCATTTTCCCATAAAATCTTAGTGAGGAGCTCATTGTAAAGGGTTGGTTGCAGAACTTTGAAATATACTTGTGCTCAAAACTTATACTTGTAAATAGTGTTCAAAGGCTCTTGAAGCTCTTTTTGTGATTAAATAAGTTAGGCTAAGAAGTGAAGATGATTTTTGAACTGAAACATTGGACTTGAAGATTGTAACTGGATTGACATCAATATACAAGCTGATTCTTGGGATCTTGGTCTATATCACTGGTGAAGTGCTTCTTTATGTGTTATTGTTTTCCTCTTATGTACGCAATTTTGTCCATTATTCTCTGATAAAGAATAGCAAGCATAGAGTTAGGATTTACTATTTACAGTACCCTTCTCTGACTGATTAGCTTTATCTCAATGTTTTCCTCCAATTTGTTTATTTAAGAATGATTCAATATAGTTCAAGCAGTTAGGAATGCTGGCATACCCTCATCCTACTGTTTACTTTAAAAATTGTTCTTGAATGTTATTTTCATTATTTTCTTAGTAAAGTTAGACTAGAAAAGTGATGGTGTGCCCTGCTTTCTAGCTTCTTTCTCCAAATGTAATCCTGAAAGTTTCCCTAACTATATACTGAAAGAAGACTAGATTTAAAAGTATTTTATTTGATCTTAGGCTATACTTTGTTTTTATTATGTGTTTTCATCCTTTCTGAAAGTAATTATGTGGATTAATGGATTGTTTGTCTGTTTAGTCAACTTTAATACGTGCTTGTCCAAAGAGGTTTTATGGTTAGCCCTTCCCTTTAGTCAGTTTTAGATAGTTACTTAAAAGGCTTTTCTTGTTTGGACAGACTGTTAAATCCTGTTGGAAATTAGTGTCTGTTTCCACCCCTCCAACACTTTTATTGTCTCCATTCCATCATTTTATCTCAAAAGATCTTGTGATATAGATGACTTGCCCCTTGGACCACTCTTCAATTGTTGCACAATTAAAGCCCTATTATGAATCCATAGCCCAATGGATTAAAAACCAGCGTTATATCTATCTTTTAGCCAAAGCTTGTTCTGATTGATTGCAACTTCACACCTTTGAAACTCTTTCCATTTAAGACTTTCCACTCAACTAATAATCATGCTCAACCATCCAAAACAAACAAAAACCCTTAATCTTCATAACTAGCCTAATATCATACCACAAAATCTTTAAAGATAAATCAATATTCACACTTATTGGAGAGATCCCTCTCTGGATTCAAGAGGGCTAGATCCTAGAATCCCAAAGTGGTTCAAGTGTTCTCTCCGCAGTTCTGGTCTCACCAATTTGCTGGAATTACGGGGAGATAATAGAGCCTACTAAGCATCTAACACTTGAAAACAGTTAAATAAATATTTGCACAAACAACAATAGAGAATAAACTCTAGCTGTGATACCAACCTGATCTAAAAGGACTGTATTAGTTTTCTGTGCTAAGTTTCTTTTCAGTTATAAAACATGTGCATACTTTTCTCCATAGTTTTCTTTAGGATTGAGAATTTTTAACCATGAAATATAAATGATTTTGTGAATTAGAAGCATGAAAATAAGGCTAAATAACACTTAGCAATAGTTTATAATAGAGAAATAAAACCACATATAACATTTACACAACAGGCATGATGAATTAGTTCACCCCTCCTAGACTATATCTGCTGGTCCAGCTCCCAATGGCATGTACATATTTCACTATGCTCAAAATTTTGCAAATACATGTGTTTATGGGCCTCTAATGGTTGTTTTCTCTGCACCAATGGCTCCAGAATTCTCCAATTAGTCTAGAATGACTCTTCATTCACTCATATTAGGAAAAAATTGAGCCTCCAACTCATTTTCCCATTAACTCCTAGAAAAACTCCACTAATTGTGGAGAACTCCACTTAACTGGAGTTAAATTTGGCCAAAACCCCAAAAAATAGGGTGCGCTCTAACTTTCCCGCTAGCGCTAACTGTAAAATTTAATGTTAAGGGTAGGGGTGGCCACATGCGCACCCCCTAACCCTGCCCAACCGTAACGGTCAGAGTTTAAACCATCAGAGAAAATACCTTAACCGCAGGAATGTAGCCATGTGACTAGGCGTAATTTTTGTGGATAGTGCTGGTGGATTAAAAGCGGAGGTTGAAATTTAATGTCACGGTTTTATTTTCCATGTCATGTGAACACTTTCCATGGGACCACTGGTGGGTTGGGACCACCAACAGTCCCAACCCCCAATTTCATATATATTAAACTTTAAATACAATCGTTGCTCCATAGTAGTTAAGTAACATGTTGTAGCAGAGACAGCAGAGACCTTTGCATGCAGGATGGAAGTCACAGGGTCGAATCCTGCGAACCTCATAAAATTTTACACTAACCTCTTGGGGACACGTGGCGGCCTCAGGGCTGGCCACATGTCACCCTATAATTGGTCCACCAAAAATACAACGTACAACCCTAAAAAAATGACAATGTGCCACTTTTCATCCTCTCACTACATCTGAGAAAAGGAATATTCTTTGGAATATTCCTTTTTGCTGACTATGCATCCTGCATGGTGACTGGGCATCCTAGTCAACCCTATCGTGAAATTTAGTTGTTTGGGAAATTGATCAGAAAGCAATATCCCCCTCATTCGACATCGATTTTTCAAACCATTCATGGCACTAGAATCAGGAAGACAAGATCTACGCAACCATCCTAGTTTCAATCCAATCATGTAACTTTCAATTTTGAGAAAAATTTATGAACTCCTGATCAGTACTTAGAGCCCATTATTTTCCAACGAGACATTTATGAAGCATTGTGTGAAGTACAATTGGTAATCTGTGAATAATGTCACCTCCCATCGCCCTCCTCTACTTAAATCCTTGTATCCTCATTTCAAACTCATCATCTGGGATAAGAAGAGTAGGACTACGAGAGGAAGAAAGAAGTGCGGTGACATTACAGTGGGTTGAGCAGTAATGAGTGAATTCAAAAACAACACCAAGATGGGTGGAGCAGAAATTAAACACAATCTAGATTCCATAGACGCCTTGCAGAATTATCCACAAGCCTACTAGTTATTTAGAGACGCTATATGGATTGAGTATTTCCATAAGTTGGAAGGCTTGGATGAGGCAGTTGCAATCAAATTCACCCAGAATTTGAATAACAACCAAACCCGAGTTAGGGGTCTGCAAATTGAGGTGACAAAAGAATTAATTGCCCAAGTAACCATATTCCAGTAGAGGGACGAAGGTGGTTTAATAGAAAAATCAATGATCCCTCCTTGAAAGAAGACTTCCTAGAAGGAGAAGAAAAGTTGGAGAAGAAGGGAGAGGAATTGACAGGTTATCACGCCCTAAACCATGGGCTGATGTTGCCTTGGGTTTAATTAAATACATTAATTGTGAGGGAAGATCCACCATTGCTTTTAATTATCACTTACCTCTACTCAATCACCTTCGGTACTAGCAAAAGATTAACCTTCCATTCTAATTATTAGGGAATATTAAGGATATGGCGACAGTAGTAAAAATGACAGCACATTCGAAAGCATGTGTGACCAATCATGGACTCATCAAATTGATTGTGTTGGATGCCCTAAGCCAACAAGGAAGGACCTAGGAAGAATTCAAGTGAAAGAGGTTGAGGACAAGTCGGGGAAAACAAGTCGCGACTTCGGGAGGAAGTCAGGTAGAAGCTGAAGCCTAGACTCAGACTGCCAAGGTCAGAATTGGGAAAGAACCCACTGATGAACCAATTGGGGATAGATGGACAAAACAAAGGGTGAAATTCAAATTTCCCACAGAACCTTTTCCCACAGCCAAAAATCAGACATAAGTAGAAGTATCAGGAGAATAAAGAGAACCCTCCTCATCAGGTAAGGACAAAATTGATGTCCTGCTTTTAGAACTTAAAAATATAAGAAAGGAAAAAGAAGAATTGAAACAAAGATTATCTGAGGAGAAGGAAATCTTTGTATCTGTATGCACAACATGTTTTCAAGCATTAAAAGCAGCAAGGTATAAGGTCTGTAGGGAAAACACCAGCACAATTGAAACAAAAAAAAAAACTGCATGAAGTTGTTACATAAGAACCTACTAAGGATACTATGGTTACATAAGAACCAAAAGTTAAAGCAGAGCCTCATGTATTAATTGACCCAGAGGCTAATACATAAGAACCTGTGGAGGCCACTGCTGTTACAAAAGAAAGAAAAATGGACACATAGGCTACTTTAGGTGAAAACGAAGGGGCTGATACACAAGAATCCACATATGAAGCTATTGTTACACAAAAAATAACAGCAAAGGTAGAGCACACCCATTCAACAGAGGCTGTTACACCCATTATTGATGTTGATATTGAATTCATAAGAATGTCGGGTCTGATCTCGGGATGGAGTTCTGAGAAAATCTTGTTAATTTCTGAATTGCAGAAGTGGAAACATGAAGAAATCTCCCTTCAAGAGGGGACGATTTTTCTAAAAGAACATCGAAGGGAGATATATTCCCTACATGAAAATTGGATGAAAGAAGAGTTGAAGAAAGGATGGGAGAATTATAAGAGGAAGGAAGCTATGAAGAAGCAGGAGAAACAGTTGTTGCCGTTACAACAGTAGGTCCGGGATCTTACCATGGATAAGCAAAAGCTTCATGACCTTGCCCTCAATCTGTTGTGGTGTGGTGAGCCCTAGTATTGCACCAAGACTGTTGCAACTCCTAGGAGATGCCCTACTTTACTTTATCAACCTGGGGTTTGTACAAACTTTGAGGTGACAGTGCTATATACATAGCAGATGAATTTTTTTCATGTCATCCTCTTTTGCTTTATGAAAGGGTGATATTTCTTAAATTATGAGAATGTAAAGTAAATTGTTGGAAGGAAAAGACAGAAAGGATATTGAACTAAAATTCTGGAAATAAATGAATAGAATGAAGCTAATTGAATTTGAAGAAAAAAAATAGCAGAAAGGAAACTAATCCTAAACCACACTTAACTTGGCCAAATGGCTAAATGCACTCTACTTATCCTATGATCTATCTACCATGCTTCTCTCCATGCAACTAAGCTATCCATGACTTAATTCTGACTAAGAAGAGTTAATTTGCAGCTTGGAGGAAGAAAAAGGGCTAAAAGAGGCTAATGGGAGGTTTAGCACATGAAACGAGGGTTGGAAGCGGAAAGAGGGGGTTAAACCCTTAGAAAACTTGTTTATAACGTGAGAAATGACTTTGGAGCGGAAATAAGTGAAAAAGGCTTAGAAGCGGAAAGAGGGGGGTTTAAAACCTTATAAAACCTTATTATAGCACAATAAATGTCTTTGGAGTGGAAATAAATGAAAAATGTGGTGGCAAAGACGTGATGGAGGTAAAAGTTGCAATGTGCGATGTCGTAATTGCACCTTTGCAAGTTTAAATGGATAGCAGTAAGGATTTAACGAGAATAAACTTAAAATGTGTGAAGTGTGATGTGCATTGCGGTAAAGGTTGCGGGATTCGATTTGTGATGGGGATGACGTGGCGATGAAAAAGAAAAAGGAAAAATTTACGGGCTGCGATGTGCGATAGGGTAATTTCTACGGGATGCAATGTGCGATGGGTATGACGTGGCAGTGAAAGGAAAAAGGGAAAAGTTGTGTGCTGCGATGTGCGATACGGTAACTTCCACAAGATGTGATGTGCGATGGGGATGACATAGTGATGAGAGGAAAAAGGGAAAATTTTCGGGCTGTGATGTGTGATATGGTAAGTTCTGTGGGATGCGATTGCACAATATCTCAATCATAAGAACTAACGGTAAGCGTTAATGGTAAAATCTAAAGGATGCAAAGTGAAATTTGTGATGGCGACGTGGTAGTGGGACTGAAAATAGGGCGAGATCACACTATCACAATGGGCCAAAACAATGGTAAGTGTTAAGGGAGAAAGTATAAATGGTGCGAAGTGTGATTTCGTAATATTGCAATTGCAAGGAACGAGCGGTAAGTGTTGAAGGTAAAAGCTAAATGTTGCGATTTGCAAAGTGCGATGTACGGTAGAGGGAATTTCGAGGAGGAAGGCGAAGGTCGGTTTTCAATGGTTTTTCAAGCGTTTAGCGTTAAAAAGGTAAAGTAACCAGCACCAATAAAAATGCAGGAATAAGGCGGGCTGAATGGTTCTAAGTGTTTTTATGAATCAAAAGGTGGGCACAACATTTAAAGAAGAGGGAAAGGAGGGGAATGGAGGCGTAAAAACAGTGTTGAAGCCGTGAATATGGAGAGGGAAAATGAAGCAGGAAGCAACACAAAGCTGCTCTTGGGTGTTGACATTAATTCTGGCAAACAAACCTGCGGATTCATGCACGGGAAAATAGAAAATAATGTGTGATGAAACAACAAACAGAAAGAAGTTTTTTGGTTTGTGGGAAGGTCTGCCCTACTTGAACTCTATTGATAGAGATGAGAAGGGGGAGCCTTGACCACAATTTTGGATTTTTTCCTTTATTTCACTATCCATAAGCAAATAAAACTATAGCAGCACAAAAACTAAATATAAACGAAACTTATCAGGAGAAGATCTAACTTAAATGACAGAGGAAAAACGAGCTAAATGACATAAAGGAAAAGATAGTAATAGCAGAGAAGTTGAGGCACATGGATTGGGCCCTAACCCATGATCCTAGCCCTCTGAACTTAAATCAATCAAATGAAATCAATCTTCTCATTTTATAAAAGAATAACTACATACATCTCTGAAAGTTTGATCCTTGAATAAAACAAAATGCTCAATAGCTCACAACAATAGCTCTGAATGGAATCGAGACTAGAATAGACTAACCAACTAACTAACTCCTTCCTAGATCTAGCTCTGCTTTGTTTATTCTATAGGGAAGCTACCAACACCTCCCTTGAAAATGGTGATTGAGTCCACTTTTACTCCAAGTAAAAATAGATTAAGTTCCCTTTGTCTTCAGTTGCTTGGGTACCTCTTGGAATTCGATTTGTTGGAGACTCCAAGTGAAGTATGGCTTGAGTGCACTTGGTCTTGAGTTGCTTGGCTACCTCTGGAATTTGAATGATTGGAAAGGGATCTCATGAGGATCCTTTGGCTACCTTTGAGATTTATGGAGGGTGGAAAATCCCCTTGAATCTCTCCATGATTTCTCCCTAATTCCATGATGTTGTGCTCATTTATTCTCCAATATTGATCTTCCAGTTGTAGGGAGAAAGTCCCTAAATAATATCCTTCTCCAAATCTATATAATCTGCCAAATATTTCCACAATATTCTACAAAAATAACCAATATTAGGAAAAAATATGCAACTACCTTTAATCCTCCCTAAGAACATATTAAATCATAAGAAAACATTATTAAGTCCAGAAGGATATATTTAATATATCCTTTTATGTGCGTAAGGAAGGTAGATGGGCCTAAGAAAGGTTATATGGGCCTTATTTTATGTCTAATTTAGAGGCCCATCAGGGTGTAGGCGGCCTTCCCCATCCTACCCCATTTCTCTTTGGGAATGCTACTTCCTATTCCAGATGAAAGATGTTATGGAGGAAAGACCTTATCTATGCTCTTCCACTCGCACATTCTTAGATGTCTTTTGTGCCTCAAATTTTGACAAGAAATCTTGTTGTGTGAGTTATTATTACACAATATCATTTGCGAGCATGTGGATATGCAAATGGTGGTGACGATATTCTCCTATATGGGGGATATGAAGTTGCGATATTTTGTGTGCTTCATGAAGAATCAAATTGAGTGGCATTTGTCCACCAAATCTATGGATGCTAATGAAGAGAAGATGACATTATGAATCCAGGAAGAACTAGGACGGGCCGCCGAGCTAAGGCGGGAATTTAGAAAATTTTTGAGTACTCCTTGGATAAGGGAACCTGCTGCCACTTACAGAATAAAGATTGTTAACTTTTTTCTCAATCAGTTCTCAATGATGAAGAGTTGAGCCTTGACTGGGTGCTTGAAATGCATGAAAGCCAACAGTGTTGAGATACTGAAGGGGGACCCATTTTCATTCTAAAAATTTTTGGTGGTTGTTACACATCTACCAGCGCATGCATAGATAGTACAAACCCTTGGTGCTTCCTGGCTCGGGTTAATGTTCATATTCCCTTTGATCTAGCTGCCAATTGAGGATTATTAGAGTAATTATGAGTTGAACAAGTATGAATAAGAGTCCTAGACATGAAAAATGATGGCTAATCAAGGGTACAGGTATGCAGATAAAGATACAGCCAGAAATTATGATATCACTGACCTACATCGAAGATATTCCCATGAGAGATGATATTTTTCATGAGGACATCAAGTGATTCAGTTGGGGGGAGATGTTGGGTGCCAGTTTTGCACTTATTTCCTACATTTGTTTCCCCTATTTTACCTCATGACTATAGTTATTGAGACTATCTTTTCCTCTTTTTCCAACCATACTATCTTAACTTGTGTTGTTTCACCTTATTTTCATTACTCTGCCATTTCATCAATTATTATGATGTATCGTGTCTTTTTTATTACTAACTAAGGATGAATGGTTGGAGAAGATCTATGGTATTTTGTTGTCTTTCCTGATGTTATTTGTATCAAAAAATATCTCGAGCATGGGAATACAGGAGTAGTTAAAAGGTGTGATTTTATAGTGAGCTATTACACCATGGCGCTGTTACACCATGCTGTTACAAACCCGCTAACGAACTGTTGTTACAACTATAGCACTGACTGGATCTAGCCAACTCCTGATGTTGACCTGTCCTCTAGCTATTATGCTACAGTTGTGATTTATCATGATAGCTGTAGAAGTTATTAGGTATTGTATTTTTGGATAGTAGCCTCTAGGCGGTTTTGATGGTAACCTATAATTTTCCAGTCAGAATTTTATTAAGAAGTGGTTGTAACCATATGTATTCTATTTTTATCAACATGAGAATCATAATATTCTCATGACTAATTTATCCCTTATTTTTCTGAGATGTAACCACTATATATTTCTCGACCCTTGAAGTCGAAAGGTTATGGGAGAACAACATTACTTTGGCTATGTAATTTTGATCATATTAATACAAGTTATCTTGTTGTTGTTGTTACATGCATCATCTGATTTAGTTTCCGTTAAGTTCTTTCTCTACCTGTGCCCTGCTAGGGAGGAATTTCCCTCATCTTTAGCATGGATTGAAGTGTATGTATATATATATATATATATATATATATATATATATATATATATATATATATATATATATCTATTTCTATTTATTTTATGCATCAGTGGAAGTGATGTTGTTGTTGTTTTAGCTGTGAATAGATTTGCTTCAATTCTAGTACTTTATATGCTGTTACACATGTGAGATTAGAGATACCAGTTGGGTAAATGTTGTGTGGCGCACTAGGACAGATTAATGAGGTGTTATCACAACCTTGTAGATTGTTTTATTTCTACATGAGTGGTTTCTTTCAAGCATTTACTTCAGCAATGATTTCCTTTATTTGAATTTTCTTCTGGTTGATGTATCGACACAAATAGTGCGGATGTCATTGAAATAAAAGACATCCCTGGATTGATAATTTATGTGTACTATTTTAGTCATTTAGCTGTGATTAATACATCCCAACTTCAGCTAGCATATATCATTAGTGACAACAAAGACTCCACTAATCATCAATTTATGCTAAAACAACTCATGTTGGTTCAAGCATTTTACACATGGATAATGTTGTCCTATCTACAGAAAATATTCAGATTTTGAAGCATGCTGAAAAATTGATCAGTCATGAAGGTTCTAAGCTATGGAAAATTTATTTTGATGGTTTATGTTCCAAATAAGGAGCTAGTACAGGGATAGTTCTCATTTTCCATTTGAAAGAGAACTCCACTTTTTCTTTCAAACTTGAATTTGAAGCAACTAAGAATGTGGCTAAGTATGAAGCTCTACTGATTGGTTTAAAAATAGCAAAGGACATGAATATTTCAGAGATTTTCTCTTTTGGAGATGTTGAAATTATTATTCAGCAAATCAGAAATGTTTATCAAACTAAGCATCCAAGACTCACAGATTACTAGAATGCAGTATGGAGCATTTTAGAAGACTCATTCTTGGATTTTAACATTTCTTTTGTTCCAAGAGAAGTAATATTTTGGCTGATTCAATTTATACTTCAGCTAGCTCATTCTAGACCTAGCATTCCTGATAATGTCAAGCATTGGAATTTTTTTGAAGATGATCAGGAGATTATAAGATTCATTGAAGTTGTTGAAGAGTTTGTTGTCCTAAACATTGATCAAGATGAATATCTCATGAAAGATGACGTTGATTTGCAAGAAACTAAAAATCTGCAAAAACATATTGTTGATCAGCGTATAATTCAGTTGCCTACCAATCACATTCCCAAGGGGTTAGTCCTGCTTGAGAAGCTCTTTAATCACAATGATGTCTTAGTCAAACCACAGTTGGCTGAAATAGAAGAAGAATTGGAAGATTTCAATTTGGGCAGAAAAAAAGAACCGAGGTATGTGAAGTTGTCAAAAGATTTATCAGAATAAATAAAGGTTGAATACCACAAGATGTTTTGTGAATTTGTTGATGTTTTTTCCTGGAATTAGAGAAATTTTGAGGTCTAAAATGGGCCTCCTAAGAAAAATGTATAACCAAAATAAAATTTATAAGAACCAATAGGATTCAAGATGATGATGTCAACCATGGGGGGTGATTCACCATTTTTGGGGGAAAAAAAGTAAAAAGATTAAAAAATAATAAAATAATAAAACTACTTTTCAACTTGTATTTTCAACTTATCTCCCTAAGGTTTTACTCAAATTTCAAGTGGGAGTACTCATTGGATGCAAAATTTAATTCTTCATCCTAGGGGTACCCATCTTTCATAGTTTTGATGGACCCTACTACACGAAAAATGAGAAATACATG
This sequence comes from Pinus albicaulis, assembly GCA_034641835.2. Taxonomy (NCBI): domain Eukaryota; kingdom Viridiplantae; phylum Streptophyta; class Pinopsida; order Pinales; family Pinaceae; genus Pinus; species Pinus albicaulis. The sequence continues at coordinate 1,301,594,307 of CM076582.1, read as the reverse complement.
AAACCCTGTGATTGCAATCATGCTTTTCATTTTTCATATAGCAAGGTCCATCAAAAGTATGCAACATAGGTACTCCTTGTATGAGGAATCAAATGTTTCATCCAACGAGTGTTCTTGCTCGAAATTTGAGTAAACCCATAGGGAGATAATTTGAAAATACGAGTTGAAAAAGTATTTTTTTCTTTTTCCTTCTAAACTTTGATGATGTAATGTAATCCTATTTTATTATTTCCACTATTATCTTATAATTTCCTTAGGAGGCCCATTTTAGACCTCAAAATTCCCCTAATGAAATATGAATATCTTAAGAAATATGATACAACTATCATTGAGCATAGGATACCATTAAAGGATGGTAGTAAGCCATTCAGGTAGAAATTAAGGCAAGTCAATATGATATTGTTACAAATGATGGAGAATGAATTTTAAAAACTTTTGGATGCCAAAATAATCATTCCATTGAGATACTTAGATTAGGTTGGTAATCTAGTTCCATTAAGGAAGAAGAGTGGTGAAGTCAGACTATGTGTAGATTTCAGAACTCTTAACATATGCTCCAAGAAAGATAATTATCCATTACCAAAGATGGAGCATATTCTTCAAAAGGTAATTGGTTTAGACAGAATTTCCATGTTAGATGGGTTCTCCAGGTACAATCAAGTTTCAGCTTAGCCAGAAGACCGGTAGAAGACAACATTCACTACTCCTTTGCGAACATTAATGTATGCAAATATGCCATTTGGGATTATGAATGCAAGTATTTGTTAAATGCAGAAAATATGGTATATCATTGAATCTGAAAAAGTCTCATTTTTCTCTCAAAGAAGGTAAGATTTTGGGTCACATAGTTTCTAAATATGGAGTGAAAATTGATCCTAAAAGAGTGATTGAAATTCAGGATTTAACACTTCCAAGATCCAAGAAAGAGGTTCAATATTTCTTGGTAAGATCAATTTATTAAGAAGGTTCATTCCAAATTTTGTTGTAGTGCTGCAGCATATTACTTGCATGTTGAAGAAGGACAAAGAAATTTATTTGAGCTGATCATAAAAGTTATCATTGAAGCACCTCAACTGGTAAACCCTAAATACTCAAAGCCTTTCTTGATCTTCTCATTTGCTTCACGAGATGTTATTGTTTTTGTTTTGTTACAAAAAGAATCAGAAAATAAGGAAGCTCCCATAGCATTTTTCAGAAGAGCTCTTAGAGATGTAGAATTGAAGTATGAAATGTTGGAAAAGAATTCCTATGCATTAGTAAAATTCTAAAAGCTTTTAGAGTTTATATTCTGCATGCTCAGATTATTGCCTATGTACCTTCATATGTTGTAAGAGAGATATTAATTCATCCTAATATTGATGGAAAATGAAGTAAGTGGGTGACTGAAGTTCTTTATTTTTATTTACACGTAGATCCCACTAAACTAATCAAAGGTCAAGGATTAGACAAACTACTAACTAAATAAAATTGTAAAGTTTTGGGCTTGAATTTCATGCATGAAAAATTTTAAGGGTAGATCTTTGAACCTATTGACAACATGGAAATGGATGTAAAGATTTCTGAATGAAGCTGGTATAAGGACATCATTTATTTTATGCAACATTTTAAACCTCCTCCAAGTTACGATAAAAGCATAGTAAGATCTTTGAAGTTGAAAACTGTTAAATTCTGCATTTAAGATAATTGTTTATATTGGAAATATCCTACAGGAGTTTTGTTGAGATGCATTTACCCAAATAAGTCCAAGAAAGTTACCTTTTATATGCATAGTAGTGTGTGTGGGAGTCTTCACTATTGGTGAACTACTGCATACAAAATTTTGAGAGCTGGCTATTTTTGCCCTAGCTTGTTTTCTGATGTATGTGCTGAGGTGAGAGCATGTGAAAAAATGTGAAAATTTCACTGGTAAGAAACATTTGAAGACTTTGTCTCTCAAGCCCATATTTGTTTCTGCACCTTTTCAGCAATGGGGCTTAGATTTCATTGGAGAAATTCATCCACCTTCAAGTGGACAACATCATTGGTTCTTGTTGCAACTGATTACTTCACCCAATGGATTGAAGCAATACCTACCAGGAATGATACTCATAAAGTTATCATTAATTTTTTGGAGGGAATTACAACTAGATTTGGATTTCCATCAAGGTTAGTAGCAAATAATTCAGTTGCTTTTAAGGCTACTCCATTGGTAATTTTTTTTGAATATTATGGCATTAAGCTCACTCACTCTACAACTTACTATCCCCAAGGGAATGGTTCAAATGAATCATCAAACAAAATTTTGGTAAGAATCATCACCAAACTGTTGGAGAAAAGCAAGAAAGCCTTCGATTCAAAGCTGAAGTTTTCTTTATGGATAGATAGGGTGACTGTCAAAAAGTCTATTAATACATCACATTTTCAAATGGTTTACAGAATTGATGCTATTTTTCCAGTCCAATCAGTGATTCCTGTAGCTAAATTTCTCCAATATCATGAAGCTGAGCCAAATGACATGACCAGGAGAATTTATCAAATCATAGAAGTGCAACAAATGTGAGGACGAGAATATGATTTGGTGAGAAAATATTAGCAAGCTTTAAAGCAAGTTTTTGATAGAGGAACTAATTTTTTTTATTTTAGATTGGAGATCTAGTGTTGAAGTGGGATGCACAACATCAAGATCCAAGTAAGCATTCCAAATTTGATGCTTTATGGATTCGTTTTTCAGAATCTCAAATATTCTACATAAAAACACTTTTTAGTTGCAACATCTTGATGGGAAAGCACTGTTTGGAGGCCCATTTAATGAGCGCTTTCTCAAAAAAATATTTTACTAAGGCTAGTGGTGGCCTAAGTTCACTGTAAATACCGGTGTGTTTCATAATACGACTCCATAGTCCAATGACAAGGCACTGAAACTACAAAATATTCTTAGATCCTCGCAGGGAGAGCTCTATCCCTTGTGGAGCCAATGTTACCACAATTCTTTGCTAATTCATGAGTCCATTTTAAATTTTTGTTTTGAAGATTAGACTTTGAAATTTTTGAAAAAAATTGGTCATCGTTGAAATTTCTGTAAGCACCAATTTTAGCCTTTTCATACAATTTGTTATATTCTTGTTTTCGTCTTTTTTCTTTTTATTCTGATGCTTCCAAAAATTCTGGAAGCATACTCTATTTTTAAAATAAACGAAAAAGCACATCTACTTTTGTCAAAGCGACATGTTGTAGTATAAATAGGCCTCAGATATTTTTTAAATATTTCATATCTCATGATAGGTGTCGTATGCAGTCAATTTAGTTGAATTCAAGTCATGGTATACGTTAATGCCTATGTGTCAACCTACAGTAATGCACTTAACTGTTAATCATGTCCTACCTGTCAACCCCAAGTCATTTAAATGTATGTCAAAGTACGTTTTTTTCTGAATGGAGGAGATCATGTTCATCAAGCTTAACGCAATAATCCTTTGGTTTGTCGCACAATAGTGCTGCTAGAAAATTTGGCCAATACTCAGCAAGACAACAAAAGTGATTACCAGTCACAGATCTGCTTGTTTCATGCCATCTAGAGCTCTCCATATGAAAATACGCAGCCAACTGAAGGTAATGATGCCTATCACATGGTGAAAATCATGGTGAGGGATATTTTTCATAATGAAGGTCGATTTACATGGGATTATGGACCACATTTTTTTTTTTAAAACCACAGAAAAAACAGGAGCACTGTCATTTGAGATTTTAGCTGTTGGAGATCAAATTGCTTAGAGTTGTAGTTTGAGGAGGAGTGTGGATTTTAGATAGGATTTAAAAGGAGAATACAAGCAACATTTGTAAGGTGAAACTCCTCCAACTCTGCCACCTATCATTTTCAAGAGATGGAGTCATTAATTTTATGAAGATGACTAAAATAGGTGGAAAAATAAATCGAATTGAGCCACAGGGTGCAGACCTAGTGGATGAAAATTCGAGGGTAAGAAGCTTGTTTATCCAGGAAGTGTGGTATTCTCTATGCATCAGGTTAGGGAGCTCTCACTTAGGAGTAGCTCAAGGATTTTCTAACTCTTTTAATGGACAAGAAGCCAAAGTTTATGGCCTTACCTTGTAGGTTTCTGAAGACTCCATTGCTGAAGCCTTTAACCTTCCATAGAAAGGACAAAGGTCGTTTAAAGGGCAGGTTATCATAGGAGGAGACCTCAATATTTTCCTCAAGGATGAACGCAGAGATCCAAATTGGGCCAAGGGAATTCCAAGAAGCTATCTTAAGAATGGCTGGGAAAAAGCTATTAAGCCTATCAAAATATAACTCACTTATGAAAGAAGGTATACCATTGTGTTCCTATACCACATGAGGTTTATTTTTCATGTTGAAGGTATGAAGACATTAACTATGCCATATTTCTTGTTGAAGAGTCTGAAAAAGAAGTTTTTTTTTAGACAAAAATGGATAATTTTTGATTAAATGGTGGCAAACCAGCTGCCGCAGGCTGTTACAGGACAATTTTGACTGTAGAAGCTTTTCGATTTATAGCGATTAGGAATTATTTTCACGTTACAGGGATTGGGAATGCCAAAGGGAGAGCATCGCTTGATGGACAGTATAGCTAGAGGAGCTGCACAAAGAATGCAAGAGGAAGCAAGGTTATGCGCTGAAGATTGAATTTGTAGGGCCTCTTGTTCTTTATCCGCCTTCGCATGCAGATCCTTAGCCTTTCTTCTTAAATTTCCATGAGGTGAATCATCGCTCCTGCCGACATTGCTTGCAGAACCCAAGTGATGCGCAACCATAACAATTCTGCGGTTGCTTTTGGAACTGTCTTCGAAATCCACCCTACATCTGTCCAGAAGATGAGAAATTGGGACAACAGTAATGGCTAAGAGAGGACAGGGGTCAATCTTGGAGGGATAAGAGCCTGAATGAGCTTTTGAGACAGAGTACATGATCCTAAGTGGCAATCTTCTTGAGTTGATCCGATCCCGGAGTACTGAAATATGGGTAGCAAAGGGAAACAGAGAAGTGCCTGAAGATAATGAGATCCAATCTTCAAAGTGGCTAAGGAATGCTGTAGAATGAATTGAAATTGTTTATTGAAAAATATCTCCTACTCCGGAGAGAGCCTAGGTTGGCTTCCAAGTCTGCTTGAGAGTTCAAATTTCTTAGAATATGATAGAAAGAGACTTTGTGGAACCTAGCCAGAATAAGCCTGATTTTATTGAGAATGGGGGCTAAGTGAACCTGAGCAGGTTTCTTCTGTGATTTCATAGCCTGAATAATCATCTTCGAGTCTCCAAAGGAAGAGATAGAAAGGAAGTTTCTCTTCAGTGCCAAATTTAGACCCTACCATAGAGCAAGAGCCTCCGCTCTGTTGTTAGTTTCAATGCACAGACCCCAAGAAAACCGCACCTTGGTAGAGCCATCAGGACTCAGGATAACTCCACCGCTGCCCGCTGCACTAGGGTTACCTTTAGAGGCCCCGTCGAAGAAGAGACAGTGGTCATCCAGGGCAGATCTCCACTTAATGAAATCCTGTTCATCCAGATGAATTTCCCAACTAGAATGAGCAATTGCAGGAGGGATTGGGCTGTTCTTTTGGTTTGGAACAAGTTCATTGAGCCAGAGATTCTCCTCACTGTCCAGAGCCATATCGTTTCTGATAGAAGTGTTAGCTTCTAGAACCTCACCCAAGAGAGCCTTGATTTTAGAGATAACTCTGGCAGGGTTACAACTCTCATCCCTGAAAATTCTATTGTTCCTCTCTAGCCACAATTTCCAGCATATGAACTTCGGAATCCACATCCATCCAGTCTTGAGAAGGATTTTTTTGGAGAGGCATAACGGAGATAAATTTTCCCAGGTGCGAAGAATATTTGGAATATTTCCGGGAAGCTCAACTCTTTCGGATCCTAGCATTAGGACACCTCTCCAAACTTCTTGAGTAAAGGGGCAGATTAACAACAGGTGATTAGCTCTTTCTTCATCCGACACACATAGAGGGCACCTGGATGGCCCTGCCATACCACGCCTACGCAGATTTTCTCTTGTGAGGATACTGTTATGTGCCAGCTTCCAGCAGAAGAAGTCAACTTTGGGAAGGGAGGGAAAGGCCCAAATAAATTTCCATTGAATTGGATCCGAAGGAAAATTTGGGATTTCCATCATACTTTTGTAGCCTTCAGAAGCTGAGTATGAGCCTGATAGCGAGCCCCACCCTCGTTTATCCTTAGAAGTAGCCTTTGTTGGAGATTTACCTTGGAGCACATCCAACAATAACATGGCTTCTCCTTCCAGCCAATGAGGAACTTCCCCTAGGTTCCAACTGTCCCAAATACCATCCGTCCAATTGGATATGTCCCAAAGGGAGATCAAATTACAGGCCTGAAGCCAAGCTTTAATATTTACTAGATCCTCCATCCGGCCCAGAGGCTGATCACCTAGGATCGGGTCATCCCAAATTCTAATTTTTTTCCCATTACCTGGGATCCAGTAAAGCTTTTGGCTGAAGTGCTCCAAAGAAGAGAGACGGAGTTTGAAGATCGGAGATACTTTGGTTGTTCTTAGGGGTTGATCTAGACACCTCAACCGCTTCCCATGAAAATATTTTTTCCACAGAACACTTTTACTCCAACCAAATTTTCCAGAGATGATGTTCCAAAGGATCTTGGAGCCCAGAGCAAGGTTTTGGGCAGCTAGATCGCGCATTTGGAGACCTCCTTCCAAAAAATTCTTCTTAAGAGTGTCCCAGTTAACTAAATGAAGCCTTCGTTCATTATTTTTCCCCCCTTCCCATAGAAATCTTCTCAGAAGACCATCCATTTTATTGATAAAGGTTTTAGGGGCAAGAATTATGGAATGCTGATATAATGGCAGACCAATAAGAACAGATTTCATAAGGATTACTTTCCCAGCATTATTCAACCATGAGGCTCCCCAAGCTTGAATTCTGAGCTTTAGCTTGTCTAGCAGGGGCATCCAGTGGGCTACTTTAGGATTAGATTTGAATATAGGGATCCCCAGATATTTAAATGACTCCCAGTTATGGGTTCTTTCCATTTCTAAGAGCCTTGCTATGTCTGTCAATTCCTTGATCGAGAAATTCTAGCCATAGATTGTGCTTTTTAGATAGTTTATCTTGCTACCCGAGGCCTCCCTATAAATGTCCAGCTCCGTCTTGAAGGACCTTGCAGAGTTTATTCTAGCTCCTCAAAGCAGTAATGTATCATCTGCGAACTGGGCATGATTTATGTCTTTGGTGTTGTGAGCCATTCTAAGGCTAGGCAGAGATTGGATCTGTTGACTATTGGTAAGCTGGAAGCTGAGCACAGAGGCTTGAATGGCATAAAGGAGCAAGGACAAAGGGAAACCTTGTCTTAGGCCCCTTGAGGCTTGGAAGAAATCTGAAGAACGACCATTAACCAGAGGCGTAATCCAAGGGGTGGCTATACAGGCTTTCACCCAGTTTATGAAGGAAGTAGAGAAGCCCAGATTCTTCATCACAGTAAACAATAAATCATGTCTCACCCTATCAAATGAATTTTCCAAATCTAGCTTAATCACCATACCTTTCTCATTGCGGTGAAAGCTTGAGTGGACTGCTTCTTGCACTAGCACAATGTTATCCAGAATCTTCCTCCCTTTCATGAATCCTCCTTGATTTTCAGGAATGATGTCTGGTAGTATTTTCTTGAGGTGAGTGGCAATGATTTTGGTAACCATCTTATAACTGTTATTGCATAAAGAGATGGGCCGGAACCTATTGAAATCGTAGGCGCCTTTCTCTTTCGGGATCAAGGCCAGGAAGGCCGAGTTTATGCTGCCTCCAATATTGACACAAGACTGCGATTTTCAGACCATTCTCAGGAGATATTTTTTTATTGTAGCCCAGAAATCCTGATAGAACCTTACTGTGAACCCATCAGGGCCAGGAGCTTTATCCGGTTCCATGCAATCCAAAGCCTTTTTGAGTTCATTCATGCTGATCGGAGCAGTCAGCATAGAATTATCAGAATCTGGAACAGAGTAGGGGATTAGATCAAGCGGATAGGCATGAGGATCGATAGGAGGGTCTTCAAAAGCAGAGTAGAGGTCTTTGAAGAAGGAGTGGGCTGCTCTCTTTATGCCTTCAAAATCTTTAACCACCGTGTTTTGATAGTGAATTTCATTTACAGATTTGAAATGCTTGCGTGCTTTAGCTTGCTTATGGAAGAAGCTTGTATTTTTGTCTCCAACATGTAACCAAAGATTTCTGGACATCTGTCTCCAGAACTCTTCTTCTTCCCTACTTTCTCTATGGAACTCTTTTTGCATATCAACTTCTTTTTAGATGAGGCTTTGAGTGACAGCAGAATTCTCCATTGCTAATTGGTGGATAGCAAGGCTGTCGAGAGTCTGAAAAAGAAGTTAGCAAGGGTTCAAACTCACATTATTGTTTTAGAGTATAGCCTTTATCATCAAGATTTAACCAAAGTTATAGCTGAATAAGAATTAGGAAAGAGAAATCAAACTTGGGCTCACTTTTTGTTTTACAAGGCAGGCCAACCTGTGCCTACACCTTTAGTTTCACAACCACACCCTCAGCATGCAAAAATAATAACAAAGAGAAAAGCCAAAAAATAAAATATCTATAAGAAGGTCAAGAGTAAGAAAGAAAAGGTTTCTACAGTCAAGGCTGAGAGAAAGTTGGAAAAATGAGAGAGCTCCTCAGAAAGTAAACCCAAATCTATGAAAATAGTGCCCCCTGTTCCTCCTTTTCCCAAAGTATAAACCAAAGCTTGAAGAGGAAGGTTTGCAACTACAGATAAAGTAAAAGCACAGGTGATACCGAAAATTCTGGAAGCACATATTTAGTAGAAAATGCAGAAAGAGTATTAGCCTACAAAATCAGATGAAGAACTCATCAAGGATGTTGGATATGAGATCAGCAGTAAGAAGAAGAAAGAAGAAGCCAAACCTGTTGCTGGCACCAGAAAGAGGCATACCAGAGACAAAAACAAGTTTAGGCTTAAGTCCAAGGCTCTACATAATCCAAGCCTAATGATAGATTTCATTGATATTGAAGGTAAACTTGAAGGGTCAAAGACAGAGAAATAAATGAAGAAAAACAAAAACAAAACCCCTTCAGAGCAACACTAAGAGCCCACAAGAGCAACTAGATCCAGATCAGCTTCTAACAACAAAACATAGTTGGATAAGCTTGTTGAAGCTGTAGCCCACATAGAAGGAAGGTAAAAAGGTTTTTTGATACAAACACCTTGTTTCTTATTAGTCACAATTTGTAATATCAACTTAGATGTCAAGGAATATAAGTCTACACAAGATTTTCAACATTTTGTGTGTATTTTATTTTAAAAAGAAACAAAGTGCTACCATAAATTCCGGTAACATTCCAGTTTTTGCGCGGTTACAGGTTTTTACCAGAATTTCTAGTTGATCTGAAAATTAATGCTATTTATTGTTGTGCTAGTTTCATATTAGATATAAAATTTTCTTTTCGTTGTTTTACTTATCTTTCATAGGTTTGTTTTTTAGCATGTGATTGTCAAACTGTGTACTTAGTGAAATTATGAGTTTGTCATAAGCTTAAAAAGCATAATTTTAAATGACAGAATGGAAAAAATATAAAACACAACAAACACACATAACAGAGCTTAACACATATAATTTTGATAAAGGAGTTCACCCCTCCCAGGCTACATCTCCTTGGTCCAGCTTCATAGTGTGGGCCTTTGCATTAGCTTCAAGTGTGATAAAATTGTTGTTACAAGCTTCAGAACCTCTTGGAACATGTTCCAATGAGTTTAAAACATCATAATCTCCAAAAATTACTATTTGTTTGTTGAATTTGGACTCTGGATGCTCTAGAAATGACCCCAACACCTGGTGGCCCTAGCCTTCAAAAATATTCAAATGTGAAAAAACACCTATATATGACATTTTCTTCCTATGCAACCTACTCCATTGAGTTCCTGACATGCCAATTAGCCTAGAATGACTTTTACTGACCTTAATTTGGTCAAAAATTATGTGAGTTATGATCAAAACCAATTTTTCCCCAATTTCTCCTCTAAAACTGGAGGAACTGCCAGTTAACATTCCAAATTTGGAAATCCGCTAAAAATGGCACGCCCTTTGAAATTCCTACCAACTTAAGTGTAATATTCCAAAATTTGCATGCAGCAAATTGGAATATTAAATTTTTCTTATATCATCTAGGAGGTGAATAAAATGGGTAAAAGACCCATGAGTAGGAATAAAATCCCTCATAGTGTGAAAGGGACCAATGGAGTAGCTTTATTTTGCACCTTCCAGTGTGAAAAGGGGCAATTGCATGAGGACAAGGTCAAGTTTGACCAAGTCAACAACGTTGCCTAAGAGGGTGTGGCTTGCTTGGGAAGACAATGCAGTTTGAGAGGGATAAATATTCCTTTTGGAAGAAACCCTAATGTGTGGGGTCTAGGGCAAAGAGACATTCACCTGCATAAAAGGAGGAAGAGGCAGCCATAGTGAGACATGTTTGATTATTTTGATTATTGGTCTAGTAGACTATTTGTAGTCTCCGGCCGTTTAGCTGAGTTGCAGTGTTGTTTAGCATGAGGGATTCCTATTTAGGATTTCCTTTCCTTCGTGAGAGGCCTCTTGGGGGATTGCACTTCATTTCTCCACATCTAGGCTCAAGGCCAAAGCCACTTCTTCAGTCACTGCATTATTTCTGCTGAAGTATAACGTAGTGTTGCAGGGTGTTGCAGTGGAGGGTTCCACAACACCATTCCTTGGCTCATCTTTCAGAGGAGGGAGCTTCTATTACTTAGGAAGGTTAGTGAGGAAGGTTTCAGAGCTGATTTTCATATCTTGGCATCAGGCCAAGCATATCCCATCATAGACAGCGCAGTCCCTTCTCTAGACTGCATTATTCCAGTGACTATCTGCAGTGGGGGTTTGCACCATCATCTTGGAGGAAGAGATCTTCAGGGATAGGATCAGCCTATCACTTGAGAGATCTGTTGGAGGAGGTTTATTTCAGATTGTGCATCATCTTCAGCCATCTCCAGTTATTTTCTGAGTTGCAGCTGCTACCCAGCAACTTCGGCATTTCTACAGAATTTCCATTTTTATCTATATTGTAGCCAATCCTCTTAAGGGTTGTTGTACCATTGTTTTCAGGGGTTGAGAGCTTGCTCCCCCACATTTATTGAGCTATTATTGTCATATCATTGTATTTTCATTTTGTATGTTGCAGTGTCTCCATATTAACTGCGCTGATATAGCCTTGTATAAATTTTGTGTAGCAGTGTTCTCCAATTTCTTGTACATGTTCTATTGAGGCTCTCATTGCCTAGCTTGAGTGATTGATTCCTTAAAGCATTGTACTCCTTTGCTGCTATAATTTCAAAGGGAAGGCTATTTGTATCTTCATGTCCCATAACTCATAATAATAACGTTGTTATTCCACTTCTTGTTCAAGAACTGTTGTAGCCCCTTCATCAAGCACTTTTTTAAAGGCAACTAGGCGTGGGAGGTCTGTTTAACCCACCTATAGGGATTTATTTTGAGCCTTCTCTTGGATTTCAGTCTTAGATACATTTATCTAAGGGATCCAGGTCCTGGTTTCAAATCCTGTAGCAGCCATTCCTGGAAAATGCGTTTTCCAGTCATGCCTTACTAACAGATCCATTTTGGGATATTACAGATCGTAGATCCAACCACTACACCAAAATCTCAAACTATTAGTGAGGGCGGCATCCCAGGGTGTTAATGGTGGTCCTAACCCCACCGGAGCATCTGAGGGCAGGGGACCTTGCACAACACCCCTTATTACATAGACCCAGACACATGGCTGTGAGCCCTACCCGCACACGGGATATTACAACCCACCACACTCCGCGAGTCTCAACCTTGAGACCTCGGCTTTGATACCACATAGATCCAACCACTACACCAAAAACTCGAACCGTTAGTGAGGGTGGCATCCCAGGGTGTTAAGGGTGGGCCTAAACCCATCGGAGCATCTGAGGGCGGGGGCCCTTGCGCAGCACCCCTCATTACACAGACCCGGACACATGGTTGCGGGCCCTACCCTCACACGGGATATTACATTAAGCTTTAGGATAATTAACACTAAACAGTGATTATCAAGTAGATAACCAAGGCTTAAATGTTAAGTGTATTTTACGGGCTAATGATGGTTTAACGCGGTTAAACCACATTTAAACTTAATTAAACGTCATTTAATTTGCTACCAGTTCATTTGGATTAGCCCTCAGTTATAGGGACTGTGGCCACATGGGGAGGGGGCTGGCCCCCTCCAACCCCCAACTGTAGGACATAGAAACTTTAAATAAAAGTGATGATTGTATATGGTAAGAGACACCCAGTAGGAGAGATAGTAAGAAGGTTGGTTGGCGGGTGTGAGGTCAGGGGTTCGACCCCCACTCCGCCACATAAATTTTTCACAAAGTGATAATTGAGTCCTCCGCTAACTTTGTCGACTCTACCTCCATTCTGGAACCTCCACAAATATAGTTAGAAGACCCTCCAACTTTGGTTGAATCCACTGTGGGTTTAAAACTATATATATATATATATATATATATATATATATATATCACTACAAGGAAAATACCCTCTAGTGGAGGTTATAAAGGAGGTTTTTAGTGTTATAAAATTGGCCAAAATTGTCAAAAAACCATATGCTACCACATCCATTTCTGGTAACGGAGGTTTTGGCGGAGCTTTTAACGGAAATTGAACACAACTAAAAAAAAATGGGTGGCCGAAGGTTATTATGGATGTTTTTCCATCGGTGCTCTTATCAGGTTTGAACACACTGGTGTGTATTGGTAAACAGCGCACCAGGGCAGTCTAAGGAGAATGCACCGGACCGTTAAGGAAAGCAATAGCATCGGGCCTGGTGTTGGTGATACAACGCACGGGGCTGTTTTAATTGGTCTTGGGATTTGAGCGGTGCCCATAGGTCGTATAAGCGCACCGGTGCTCCGTATCACATAAAGGAAGAGAGATTTATAATTGGTATTGGTATTCGTGCAGTGCACATGGCATCTACAAATGCACCAGTGCTTATAGATACATAAATGCCCCGGTGTGTTGTATCACACAAACACACCGATATTTATAACTGGAATCAGTATTAGTGTGGTGCCCATAGAATGATAAATGCACCGGTTCGTATAGACAAATAAACACACCAGGTTTCATTTTGTTTTTTTTGAAACATCCACCTCTGACAGTCCAATTATTGTGATTGTTTTAAATTCATTATTCATAAAAAGTCGACATGTCTTATAACAATATTCATATTAATTACATTTTTATTAATGCATTTGAATGTGTTGTTTGGATTAACTTGTTATATCATATCAAGATTATTGTGGTTTTTTAAAATTAATTATTCATCAAAAGTCGGCACATATATATAATCTTATAACAATATTCATATGAATTAAATTTTTATTAGTGCATTTGAGAACAACAATGGAGAACGCAATAGAATAAATTAAAACAAATATTATGATTATATATATATATATATATATATAAGACAATCTTTATCATACAAAATGGGACAATTATTCGTATCCCTTTGTCTTTCAATTAGGACACTATGTCCATTACATTAAACAAAATGTCTGATTTCACAGACATATTTCAAAAAATAAAACGCCTTGCTTTGATATCCAAATTACATAGTGATCATCATTCTTCGCTTGAACTGCTATCACTGCTAGAGCTACTTCCATGACTTGGATTATTTTCAGGAATGTTGTGTTCACGACGTTGATTTTTTTCTTCTTCTTCACTTTCCATCTACAAACATAAAAATAAACTGAAATGAGTGTATATACATTGGTGAGAATAATGAAAATTCCAATATTAAATAATATACATCGATGTAAATCGAAAATAAAAATGGCGTACCATAGAAACAATTGACTCATAAACTATACACATTCTTTCAAAACCATGTACCATGCCATCTTTCAAAATTTCATCTGTTGGCGCAGTTCCATACTTTGTTTCTTGCAAGTTTTATACCCCATAACAAATCATATATTTAATATAAAAGATGTTTTTGTTCTATTAATTATAGATGGAGCTAAGTAAAACAATATCGATAGATGCTTACAAATTCCACAATTAATTTCTGATATGCCAACATATACTCACAACCCATATTTAACCCAATTTCAATCAATTCGTCTGATGGTTCTTCTTTGTATGTTAGCACTTGTTTGAAGACATTCAATGATGATTTTTGTAAAACAACTTAAAAAATACAAAAATGAAATCTAGTTAAGTTGTTATAAGGAAGTAACAATTACTCACAAACTTAGAGATCAACCATTTTCTTCCTTGTCGTCTTGTTTTATGTATTGAATGGGTTCCATTTTCTTTTATTTTCTGCAAGAAAATTCTTGAAAAATAATATTTAATGCTAAATTGTTTATTTATTGTACCTAATGATCGAAAAATTCAATGATTACATATTACATTTGAAGCACATTGTTCTATTCGTTCCACTAGATCCCTCAAAATTTTGTAAAAGTTTTTCCCCCTTTCATTAACTTCCAGCACCACTCCAGATGAGCCAAGGAGCAATTCATTTTCATTTGCATGTTCTATTTTTTTTCTTTTCTTAAAACAACATTCCTTTTCTGAGTTGTTGGTCTCTGTAGAACATTAAACATATGTGAATTAGTAGTGTTTGACACATGTTATCTAATAATTTTAAGTATATTATTAATGATAATTAAAAAAAGAAACTCATATTGGATCGATAGTATTGTTTCATTCACCTGATTCATCTTTTTGCAATTTTTCCATTAAACTTTTACGCTCTTCTGGTCGTAGATAAAAAATAATCATATCGAGCTTCGTCATTTTGTGGCTCTACATGATACATAGTAAACAATATATATTAGCTAAAGTTACATATAGTTCAAAAATAATATTTTTTATAAAGAATTTACAAAGAACTTGCCTTTTTTGCTTTTCTTGATGTGTTAACAGTATTTTTGTTACTTGATATCTTGTCAGTCATTTCTTTATCAATTTGAAACCTGTAACATATCATTCATTAATATATTTATAAATAAATTCTCAACTTTTTAGTTAGAAAATAAATCTCGAGACACTGGTGCGCCTTTCATAAAACCCGCACCGCTACCGATGCGTGTATATATTAACAATGAACTGCCAAAGAGTATAATACGCTGTACGGTGCGTTCGGTATTATAAATGCACCGCAAAAACAATGTAATAAACCTAACAGTGTGTGGGGTATTATTAACGCACCGCGAAAACGATGTAATACACCGTACGGTGCTTTCCTAGTTAAAGAGAGCACCGGTGCCCTATTTCATATTTGGCGCACAGATTTAAAAAAAAATAAATCATTTTTTTACAACACAAAACTTGCGCGGTGCATTGTAATAATACAGAGCACCGGTGCAGTGGAGTACGCAGGGTGCACCGATAAAGAAAAATCCATTTTTTCAAAAAATCACACAATTGCTAAATGGATTGGGATCCGACTATGCAAGTCGTCCCATGGGCTGGACGTAAATATAAAATGAAAATCCCTAATTCTGAAATCACAGAAATAGGGAGAAGAAAGGGAAAAAACAAACAAATAAAGGGTTCAGGGTAAAAATGGATAAAACTGCAGGAAAAAATAAAAAACTGCAGAAAAAAAGTAAAAAAAAGAATTAAATTTAATCACAAAATGGTTTAAAATTCTATGATAAAGGACTTGAATCACCAGAGTTTTGGTTTCTAATTGTATGAATACTTCTGTTGGAACGTATTTCGCCATCCACAGTGCCCTCGTGCTCTCTTGCTCCAAGTTTGTCTCCTGCAAAAATCTGACTGAAAATTTTTAGCAAAAATAGTGAAATAATGAAAAGTCTTTAGTATTTAAAGAATTATTTTATCAAATTAGATTTTCAAAAATATTTTTCCGCCCATTTTTCAAATTTTCACTTTTTTTTAACTTAAACAAAATAGATTTGCGTTTTTCTATTTGCATTTATTCGTTTCTGGTGCACGTAAATGTGACGCACCGATGCGTTTTATTAATACGATGCACCAAGGCCTGTTAGGATAATAAGCGCACCAGAATTTTGATTTATTTTATTTTATATATATATATTTTTTATGTAAGATCATAAAAAATAATGATAATTATAAAGTACATGAATTTATTTTCATTATTTTCTAAACTTTATATATGTAAGATCATAATAAAATAATGATAATTATAAAGTACATGAATTTATTTTCATTATTTTCTAAACTTTATGTTACAAAAATTCGTATTATTCTAGATTTGTTATTTTACAATTATTTGCAAATTTACAAATTTAAATATTTTAATAAAATCGTCTCACATTAATGCAATTAAAATTTTCACATTAATAGAATTAAAATTTTACATACAATTACATTAATTAAAATTACAATTACAATTTTACATTAATTTCACATACATGAATTACCATTAGAATTAGAATTACAATTTTAATTTTACATACAATTACATTTACAATTTTACATATAATTACATTTACAATTACAATTACAATTTTACAAATATTTTACAGACAATTCAATTAAAATTACAGTTACAAATACAATTACATTTACAATTTTACATAGAATTACATTTACAATTACAATTACAATTTTACAAATATTTTACATACAATTCAATTAAAATTACAATTACAAATACAATTACAATTTTTGAAATTTACATACAATTACAATTTTACAATTTTTCATATATACAATTACAATCATTTCAAAATAAATTAAATATTAAAATTACAATTAAACTGTTACATTAATAAATATTTTACATACAATTACACTTAAAATTACAATTAGTACAAATATAAATACAATTTTACGATTTTACATAGAATTAAAATTTAAATTACAATTACATTCACGACATAATATTTAATAAATATCATGGTCATTTAATAATATTAAATTAATTAATAAACATCATCACGATCATGATAACCATGGTACAAACATCATATTCGACTAATAAACACATTCAATTAACATCAAATTAACATTATATATTAACATCATCACAACACAAACATTAAATATACATCTCAATATAATGTCAAATAACTCATGCGCCTATCACATTGTTAGTATGAATCTTTCGTTGTAAAAGATCACTTTAGCTACGCATAACAAATAGCCCTAACATCGATTATGGCAGCAAAATATCTTTAAGTTGCTGCACAAATTCAGATCTAAGCATAAAAGATATTAAGCAGATAAAATATAATATGGCTCCATGCATTCAATGGACAAGACAAGAGATAATAAAAGAATTTTATATTATATTAAATAATGGGGCACCTGAGAGGAAAACGAGAAAGGTGTTTTCCGGTTCTCCTCAGTGGGATGGGTTCTTGAAAGTCCTCAGTGTTTCAGATCTAACATTCCTCTCTCTTAGTGGTGTAGAAAAACAAACATAGAATTCAATGGGAGTTCACAATGGAAAATGGTGACCAAGAGTAGATCCAGAGTGATCTAATGCAATGAAGGTGACTAATGAATGGGGAAAACCCTCCTATTTATAACAAAATATTGGGGCAGTCTAGAACTCGGTGCATGAATAAAATATTATTAATCGAATTCTACAAGCACCTTTTAGGAATATTTTATTATATTTTTTGGAGGGAAAAGGATTCTTGACTTGGGTCAATTCCTTTATTTATAAATAATGAATAAATAAATGATTTATTTATCATTTTAGGGGAATGATGGGAATATAATTAAATAAATAATGGTTTATTTAATTATTTATTGATGATTTAGTCAAATTTAACTAAGAATATTATTTAAATAACTTGTCCTTAGGAAATAATTAAATAAATAAGGATTTATTTAATTAATTTCCTTGTTTTGGGTTAAATATGACCAAATAAGTTATTTTATATGGTGAAAGAAATTTTACTTAGGGTAAAATTGGTCTTACATGGTGTACTTGCGTTCATCTAATAATAATAGGTTAGATGACCAAAAAAATGGTGTAACACGCATATACACATCTATTTGCAAGCTAAACATTAAATGAACATATCTAACATGACTAACAATATGCGCCACATCATGATGATCATCAACATGAAAATTAAGTACAACTGCAAAATGAACATAAAATACATGGACCATATATATATATATATATATAACTGAATAATGTTAAAAATATACAACTGTAATATAAATCATGTCATGGATTAGGGGTTGGTGGTAGTATAACAACATCAACAACACTAGAAATAAATGCGTCCGCTCAATAACGTGCAAAATTTCGCCGAAATCCACCAAGTCGCTTCATCGTGGATCACAAATGATGATCACTAGTATCGATGGATGTGATGGATGAATCCGTTGGTGGTAGTACAACATGATCAATATGAGGCGCAAAGAGTAGGTGGAGGCGGTTTGCTCATTCAATAGTACCGTAGCCTCAACGGTCGATGGTTCACCGCTCATGATGATCGTGGACTAGTACTCATGGTGGATGCCGCAGGCTGCTACCAGACGTGGACATGGTCTAGTCTCATCTCCATGATGACTAGTGTCGATGCCGTGGAGCCTCAGCCGATCATCGTGTGCGCGGGGCGAGGTGAACGATCATGAAATGCATCCGAGTGGCCGTAGATCGTCCATCACATGCCGTAGCTCGACTACGCCTATAGCGCGACACACCTCCCTCAATCATGTAACATCTATCGCATCAGTCATGTAACATCTATCGTAGCTCCTACGACATGCCGCATCAATTCGTACATGTCACGCGGCATGCCTCTCCACATCTATATCAATCTATCATCACCCTGTATATCCCTGTAATGAGCGGGATTGATGCCTGAATCTGAAATCAGTCCATAGAGTTGGCTGCCCAACTCCATCTGGTATCTGGTCTCTGGTCGACCACACCTAGCAAAAGGTGGTATCGGTACACCATGAGGTGCATGAGGATCATCCTGATCATCTGGCACATCAGCCATCTCCTGATCTAAATCATCAGGATCAACACCTGGATCATGTGGTGGATCCGGCATATCGCCATCAAAAGATCCAATGTCTGTAAGATATATACAAGTACACAAAAATAATTAGACAATTTCATTACATAATTTAATAAAAACAAGTTAAAGAACATGTTAGAATAAATATAAATAAAACAGTGATATTACCTTTATCATCTGGCAGCTCATCAGAAGTGAAGAGGATGTTGGGACACCCTCGCCAATCTAGTCCAGCATAAGGACATGGGACCATAATGAAGGGATGCAGCCCGCCAACGCTGGCTAGTAAGTCCAGCGAATCATGTGATATCCTCGCTGGAAACATAGTGTCTCCCCTCTTGGGCATCATCTGCCCCCACATGCACATCCGGGCCTGCAACATCGGTCTACGAGGCTGTCGAACAAAACTCGGTCTCATCTCTGGAAACCTCTCAAAAAATAAAAAAAACAACTCTGAAGAAAAAGGGAAGTTGACCCTCCCTTATGCATGAGCACGACATCTATTTAAGGCCATACAAAACTGTCGCAAAAAAATGGCAAACCACCTGAAAATTCGTGGCTGTTGTACTAAAGAATCAATGTAATATAAAAGGGAGCAACTAATGTGTTGCCCGTCACTGGTGTTTTGCGAAATGATCAAAGCGATAATAGAAAGGCACTACACGTCCTATCTACCAAAAGCACCTATACGTAACTGACCTCCAGGTACCTGAAACTCTGAAGGAGACAGTACATGTGCTCCAATGTATCTCTGGGAGTAAACTAACTAACTCCCTGCTACACAACCAAGTGGCACGTCTGGGAATGAGGGAAAATCCACCCCTCTCCTCGATAGTCCTGTAATAAAATAAATGTCCTCCTCAGTGGGTGTGTACCACTGGTCAGGACCAACCTGAAAAGCCTGTCGGTGGGCATTCCACCTACCGAGAAGATGTCTCAAAAGCACACTATGGGCCTTTAGGCCAGAAACAGCCTCCTCATAGAACTTGAGGAGGCCTACTTGCCTAAGGATCCCCTGGGTATCTGCAATAATAGGGCAAGGGAATCCATCTCTCTCCCTCTCTCTCACCTCCCATTGGCGAATCATGTCATACTATTCTACTTGTTGTTGCTGTTGTTGCTGTTGTTCTCTCTGAATCATTGCCATATTAAATAATTTTTTTTTATTAAAAAAAAATGTATTTATAAATATACATATATAATTTTTTTTGAAAAAAAAACATATATACAAGTCGGTGCTCCATACAGTCACACATCGATGTCGGTGCATTATAATATTTCAGCGCACCATCCTCGGGGCCGCTAAAGAAACAGACCGCACCGGCTTTGGTGCCGACGTCTATTTTTCAAGCACTGCGGACTGCATATAATTCAGAATAGCGGTGCGCTGACTGAAATATATGCCCCGAAGCTTATAGTCATGTCAGCGCACTGACTTCATGACAATGACATAGTTGACAGTGTAGTATTTTACCCGGCCACACCATTGACCCTCTCTGGGGCGGAAAATGCAGTCAACGCATCGCACTGTGATTGCCGGGGTCAACGGTGTGCCTAGATAAATCAGCACACTGCTTTTTTTTTTTTTAATTTAAAATTATTCGGGGCGCCTTCCGGAACTGCCCCAGAAATGGTGTGGTTACCGTTAACATCGGTAGCAGTGCTACCTGTAAATTTTATAGGTAGCACCACAACCGGTGTGAGCCGAATAGCTCGAGCACACCGTGCGACATTTTTTTTTTTTTTTTTTAATTGCTATTTTTAAGTTTATTTCAATATCTAATCCAGTACAAGGCTTGATTATAGAAAAACTAGAAAAATACCTGTACATTTCGCGGTAGAGGAGGCATATTGGCTGAAAATTTGGAAAATAAAATTTGTCCACTGTTTTTCAAAATGTAGGCTGCAGATTGGTTGGCAATGCATAGCAGCAGTGCGTGCAATGGATGCAATGAGAGCACAGATGGCAAGGCGGCTCAGAAATAAGGAAATAACATCGAGGATCGAGAGCTCTGGAGCACTGAGAAAAGTGAATAATGAATTTTTTTGGCCGTAACTTTTTTTTATTAACCTTGTTCCGGTGCGCGGGGTTTTATAAGCACATCGGCGTGGTTAGGAAAACTGCACCGGGCGGTATCAATTTTGGCGCTTTGTTTATAACGCGCTGGGACGTTTCCCTAACCGTGCACCGAGATGTTTCAGTTTCAGTGAATTTTTTTTATGATGCACTGGGGTAGTGTAATGGTAAAGCACTGGTGCGTAATAGTCGCAAAGCACTGGTTTTTGGCCTTAATTTTTTTTTATATAACGTTATTCCAGTGCGTGTTGTTTCTGGCGCACTGGTGCTCTTAGAGAAGAATGCACTGGTTCGTTTATGTTTTGGCACAGTTTTTTATGATGCACCGGAGCGGAAGAGTATTGACGCCCTAGCGCATTACAGTAATTGGACGCCCCGGCAGTGTGTACTTTGCCCACTGAGGAAAGTGAATAATGAAGTTTTTTGGACGTAATTTTTTTTATTAACCCTGTTCTGGTGCGCGGGGTTTTATAAGAGCACCGATGCGGTTAGGAAAGCTGCACCAGGCGATATCAATTTTGGTGCGTTGTTTATAATGCGCTGGGGCGTTTCCCTAACCGTGCACCGGGATGTTTCAGTTTCAGCGCGAAAAGTTTATGATGCACCGAGGCAGTGTAATGGTAAATGACCGGTGCGTAATAGTCGCAAAGCACCAATTTTTTGGCGTTAATTTTTTTTTTTTATATATAACACTATTCCAGTGTGTGCTGCTTCTGGCGCACTAGTGCTCTTGGAGAAACGCACCAGTTCATTTCTGTTTTGGCGTGGTGCTTTATGATGCATCGACGCGGAAGAGTATTGACACCTCAGTGCGGTACTGTAATTGGACGCCCCGGCAGTGTGTACTTTGCGCACGCTGTCTGGTGTGCCAATGTTCGGTGCTCACCGATGCATTCCATGGTATCGTCCATACCAGTAATTGATAGCTCAAGAGCACTGGAAAACTGAAAAATCTGGGTTTTTTGTCGTTTAATTTAACCCTTTACCGGTGCGCGTTATTTATAGGCACACCGGTACTGCTTGCTGCAAACCCACTAGTCAGTTTATGTTTTGGCACATTTTTTATGATGCAGCGGTGCAGTTTCTGTCTACCACACCGCGTGGTTTTGGTGTTAGCGTTGTGTTTTATAATGCACCGGTGCGAACAAGTTCTGAGGCACCGGTGCTCTATTATATTATGACGAACCGGGCTTGTGTGTACGGAGTGCACAGTGTCCGGTGTGCCAATGATTTAGGCTGCACCGGTGCTTTATTTTTTTGAGAGCACCGGGGCGAGTTTTAGCAATAAGAGCACTGATAGGAAAACATCCAAAAAAACCTCTGCCCACCAGCCTCCTCTAGTAACCTCCGCTAGAAACAGATGTATGGATTATTATTTTTTGTGGTTCCTCAAAAACATCCGCTAGAGGGTCTTTTCCTTGTAGTGTATAAATAATTCCACCATGAAATTTAATGTCCAAATTAATATAATTTGACCCCAAAGGTTAGGAGATGGCCCACCAGAGAGGACATGTGGCACCCTCTAGTTTGGTTTTACTCCAAACTTAAAATAAATTTCAAATTCCAATTTAGGAGAAATATTAGAGGTCATTGGACAATTTCTCTCTTCACTAACCCATCTGGTGAATCTGAAGACAACACTTGTCACAGTGCCACTGGCTGCAATATAGAGAATATTCCCTGCAATGCTGACTATACATGCCACATCACCACTGTACCTATTCTACTCCTTTTTTGCATGTGTTTGGAAAATGAAAAACAGACAATAACACATTCATACAAACTCAGATTTTGATGAAACAAGTTGTGCTAGAATCCTGGCGATGAACTCTATCTGGTCATTCAAGTTCGAGGCAATTTCAAGCACTTTCAATTTTTAGCTAAAACTTGAGCCTTAGATCATTCCTCCCCACTAGAAGCCTTTTGGGCCCCAAAAGCTATTATTAATGTTTCAACAAGTGAGGGTATAGCTCCCTCAATTTTCCAATCTCCAACTATTTTCCCTTTGAATGATTTTGATCTTTGAGTCCAACTCTAAGGTATTCAACATTCCCTCTTCTTGAAATTCTGATTCTTCTGTCAAGTATGAGATTCCGATAAATCTCATCAAGATATTCTGGCGAGAAATCATCTATTGATGGCAGCCGAACACACTCTCCTTGATTATCAATTAAAGGAGGCTCAAACAATCTCAAATTATCAACATTAACGACAGAATAAATTTGCATATAAGGAGGCACATCTAGTTTGAATGCATTTGTTCCAATCTTTACCAAAATTTTAAATGGACCATAACAGATTGGTTTGAGATTTTTACCTTCCCCCTGCAATCTTTCCTTTCTTATGTACAACCAAAATTCATCACCAACTTGGAATTTGTGATCAACTCGATGTTTCTCATGCCTTGCCTTGTAACTTCTTTTACTCTTTTCAAGTTTCTCTTGCACTGTGTGATGTATCAACTGAATTTTCTCAATGAAATTTCTTGCTTTATCTATGTCACTATGTCCGTCTATAGAAACATATTTCTCAAATATAAATTCCAATGGATATCTTGGAAAGTAACCAAAACATGCATCAAATGGCGATGTATTTGTGGAAGAATGTTTTGCCCAGTTATATGCATGTTATATTTAGCATAATTGTTTGTCCCACAACTTGGCATGTGTTAGTGTCATTCTATTCATACTTCCATCAGTGATCAAAATTTCTCTTTTGCATTTTCATATTAGGAGTCCCATACCAATAAATTTCACCATTCCACTAGGTCATGGATTCATTGATGGTAGTAATTTTTTATCAGTTTTCCCTCATAAGGTACTTGCTGATTTTCCTCTCTATGGTCTTCAGTCATTAGTCACTTTCATTCTCAAAATCATATCAGTAGGCCATAGGATGGGTCTCATTATTTTCGAGGGTCTCACCATGGTCAAATTAATGAGTCAAGTATCAATAAATATCAGCAAGGTCATGAGGAAGTCAATAAACTAAAAGTCGCAGTTCAGAAGTTGTTTTCTCCACAAAGTGGTCACCCTACATTCAGAAGCGTTTTACACATCATTTTCAGCACTAGATCATCCTCCAAGCAGATCCATCAGAAAGAGTTCGGAAAGAGCTTTCCAACGGTATATTACACTCTTAAAACTGACTTCTGGATTGAAATTTATGCTTAAGTGAAGTAAAAGTCCTTTGTATCCTCATATATCCCCTATTTCCCATTTTTCCCTTTAAAATTTGTATCATTAAAGTTTAATATTGTCCTTTAATAAAAATCCCTTCCCCCCCCCCCCTTCCAATTACAAAATCGCGTTATTAAATCTTTAATTAAATATGCGATTTAATTGCAAACCACATCCCCTCATGCCCTTGAGACTTTATAATAAAATAAAAGTCTCATAGTATGAATACCCCCACGCAGTTCCCAAAACCACTTCCCCACCATACTTGAAACATTATAATATAAAATTCAAAGTCTTTATTATAATAAACCCCTCCCTTCCATCGCAATCGCAATTTTTTGAACAATGCATCCCGATGACCAATCGCATCACCCCTCCGCCGATCACAACCCTTTCCCCCCGATCGCATCGCATCATTTAAAGTCCATCGCCGATTGACCTGACTGTAAAATTCCGATGCGATTGATCGCAGCCCCTCCTCCGATCTCCCGATCGCCACACCTCTCCCTCCGATGCAATTGATCGCAGCCCCTCTTCCGATCACATCGCATATTTTATATTCAATGCTTTAACCCGCTCCCCATCTCCGATGTGATTGCGATGTGTAATTCCCGGTCCCACCTTTAGCCCTCCACCCTTTGTAAAATCATTCTTCCCTTTCGTATAAAGTAAAAAAAATCATTTTCATTTGTTTTCAAAGGGTCTCCATGCCCTATTATATATTGCACCATCAGGCCTTGCCAAATAACATCGGAACTTTCGTTTCTTCATTTCAAATAACATCCTGACCGACCCCGATCTCGATTGCGATGATACCATCGCATGCCACGTTTTATATACTCCATTTTATATGGTATCCCCTCTTCCGCCCGCGGATTCTGATTGCAATTTACCATATGGACCCCACTCATTCCAAAATCGGTTTTTCCCTTCACGAATGCATAAATTCAATTTTGTTTTATTTCAACGACAGTTTATTAAAGGGTCATTTTTATTTAAATGAATAATGGAAAGAAAAGGAAACAGTTGGCTGGCTGAAAGCTTAAATTAAACAAAGATGTCTACAGTAGCAGAGAAAATAGGATCTGATTGCCTATTTTATTCCTCAACAGCAAAAACTGTGAAATCTACCAGCAATCAAATGTAATATTGTTCCTTCTTTAGGGGCAGATTGTTAGAAATCTTTCTATGATTGCATTTTAGTTCTTTAGGTATTAGAACAACTCCTCTTTTCATGGATCTATGGTTCCATAGTTCAACTTATTTATTGTAATTGTAAATCATTTGTAAACAGTCTAAGAAGTCTAAGAGTTCTGAAAGTCTAAGGTCTGTAAACTCAGAAGTAGGGGAATAGTGTGGAAGAAAATTTTGCGCTCCATTGTACAGTTTGACAGGGATTATTAAAATATGCAGCTTTGATTTGTGGGTTCCATGTGGTATGAGATTTAGCATTCATTTCTTTCCTTTGTTTCATATGTAAATTTTTATGTTTCCATCTCTCATCCATAAACATCTCTTTTGAATTCTTTCAAGATAGAAAGGTAGGATCCATTTTCATGCCCTGCCTTGGGAAATCATTCATATTTTGTATTTTGTCTTTTGTTTGAAAATGATCCATTTATTGTGCCCTTTTCATCTCCTCACCAGTCTTGCCATCCCATCCTTATTAAATTTAAATTTCTAAGCTTCTTTCCTATATTTCCCCATGAAATACCCTGTGTCTTGACTTAATTCCCCAGTTTCAACTGTCCTTTTCATATTCCCACACATCCTTGAAATTAATTCATTTATTTTATTAAAACCTTTTTCCCATCAGTTTACCTATCCTAATATCAATCCATTTATTGTATTCCATTGAATATTTCTTTTACGGAGAGAGCCCTCTCCTATCCTTGTAGGGCTAGCTACAAGGCTGAGCGTGGTTTGATGTTACCCTAGATTCTACCTTTCTCAGCCTAAGGTATATTTAGGCCATAAAATAGTGGCAACCATACTAGGGATGATAAAAATATCATATCCAAATCCCCGGTAAAGAATGACAAAGTATCACATCTGATTGATGATGGTGAGCAACAATCAGATGCATATGAAAGCTAAATCTTTCACCTGGCGACTCCAACTCAATGTAAAGACTCCACTGGAGGACCGAATATTTCTGCGGGAAAATGGAAGGATCTTACACAAAGTTCAGGTATCCAAAGTGGAATGGTATTCAGGATCTATTCTGCTTTCTGGTAAATTACTTCTTTGCTTTTCTTGAAGCTATCCTGAAAGTTTTTCAGAATTTGTTGTATGATAAAGGTGATCAAAATATTCACTCAACCTATTCAAAAAGTGTAAATACTGAGTTTTCCTTTGATCTTGGCCTCCATCCTTTTCCCAAATATTATGATGACTGTCTTCAAAATGATGAGCCTAAAGAGATCAAGACTAATCCTGTAGCTCCTATAGATACTCCTAGACCTTCTATAGTCCCAGATAGGTATAAAAATTTTGTTTTACCTTCTGTACTCCATGCTTTCCCTGAAAATTATTACCTATATTTGCCGATATTTGATGGTGAATGTAACAATGTCAACGCTGAGCAACATGTGCAGAATGTTGAGACTTTCCTAGACCTTTTTGAGGTTGACGAAGAAGATGTTAGTATTAGGATTTTTTCTCTTTCTTTGCAAGGCGAAGTCAAAAGTTGGTTCAAAACCCTGTTGGAAGTGAGCATATCAGATTTCCAACAGTTCTTCAAAGTCTTCCTCGACAGATGGGTGGTCAGAAAAAACCCTTTCCTGATTTTAGAAGAGTATGCCCAGCTGAAAAGACAGTTAGGGGAGACAGTGCAGCAGTTTTCCGCCAGATTCAATCGAGTCTATTATTCGATACCTGCCGATATAAGACCTCCTCCTGGCTCGGCTCTCTTACATTACCCGGGCGCCTTTGATCCTGAAATGGAGTTTCATCTGAGAGAAAGGAACACAGCAACACTTGAAGAGATACATAACATCGCAGTAGATGTAGAAGCTAATCTATTGATCAAAATAGAAAAGCTGAAGGAAGAAGAAAAGAGGAACGTTGCAGAGCACTTGACACCTTCAGAGGTAAAGCTTGACCTTTTAGTAAGCACAGTGGAAAATATGGTGCGAAAAATCACTGCTAGGAATGAAATGGATGTTCAAGAAAAAGTGGTTGATCCAAAAAAATTTCTTTCTTATCCCAGTTATCATCCATCTAATAATGACTACATTATAGAACATCTCAGAGATGAGAAATCTCTTGATATGGCTTGTATGCTTGATGATATGTTTTATGTTGATGATTTTCCAAAATTCGATCAATACAATTATGATGATTTTTTCCAAACACAAGCTAGTCTTGCAGCACAATCAACTGCTGATTTGTGGGAGGAAGTTCCATTTCAATAGCTTGAAAATAGTAATCATTCGATGCATATCATCCACGACAGTGATGAGGAAATTCTAGAAAATTGGGAAGTAAGTGAAGGATCTATGCCTCTTTGTTTCGCTTCAATTCAGTTCATCAAAGATAACTTTCATGCAATTAGAAATAAAAAATCTCTCAGTTTCAATGTTGAGGTTGATACAGATAGTGAAATTATTGAGCAAGTTGTTAATGAGAAATCTTCCCCTGAAACGACTGAGGAAATCATTTGCGATATAAAACCCTCCCCAGCTCCAGATTTGCACCCACCAAACGCAATTGAAGGTCAGATTACAGAAGAAGGCTTGGAAGCTGAAACATATGATCTAATGATGCAAGAGGATTCTGTACCCTTATGTTTCGAAGCATTTTAGTTTATAAAGCAGAATTTTCATAATATCTCTAAAGAAAAAGTTGAGCATTCTATGGAGTGTCATGCAGTATCATTAAAATCAATAGATACGACGCAACAATATTTTAAAGTTTTTTATGACCCTATAGCTCATGTGTTGGATGATGTTTGCTGTAAAATTCCTTCTCCATTGGCTAACCATGTGCCAGAAAAGAATATTGACAATAATTTTATTCGAAAGTCGACTTCATTGTCTTGTTCATCAGATGTTTCATTACAAAGCCCATATCAAGATTTGCAGTCATATAAGGAGACTAATGAAGAAGATTTTTTTTTTTCTTAAATATCAAGAGGGATTGGTTATTCACGAAGTTCAGGATCCTTTTGACAGCCTGTTGCAGTCATCAGAAAGAGACAGCTCAGAGGTTAGGAAAATTTTAAGATCAAGGTATGGAGATTACCTCAACCAGAGCAGTGATGTATTAATGGAAATCAATAGATATTATTATGAAGATCCTTTTGCAGTATTCTTGATGCCATCCAATCAACTCATGCTTTGAAATTTTATCAAGATTCAACTTTATTCCAAGTTTCCATGGGATTTGCCTTTCATTTATTCTCTCTACTTGCTCATTAGGAATCACTTGAGGAGAATTTAAATAGCATCTAGGATGCTTACATGGTTGCATTGGTTGTTACATTTCACTTTATCAGGTGGTGAATGCAACAATTAGAGTGGGTTTGATGAAAAAGCTCAATTATGAGCATTTTTCCAGTTTGTCAATTGTGTTTTAGTCATGTCTCAACTCAGTTTGGTTTTATTATGATTGTCAGTCTTAGTCTTAAGTCAGAGTCAGTTTGCATTTGTGTTAGTTTTTCAGTATTTTTGACTCCATGCCCAATGGATAAGGCTACTTGGTCTACGGTGTTCTTGGCACCTCCAAGGAGCTACCATCCCCATTGGATCCAATGTTAGTGTCAGTCTAGTCATACTGCCATCAGTGATCAAAATTGCTCTTTTGCATTTGCATATTAGGAGTCCCATACCAATAAATTTCACCATTCCGCTAGGTCATGGATTCATTGATGGTAGTAATTTTTTATCATTTTTCCCTCGTGAGGTACTTGCTGATTTTCCTCTCTATGGTCTTCAGTCATTAGTCACTTTCATTCTCAAAATCATATCAGTAGGCCATAGGACGGGTCTCATCAGTTTCTAGGGTCTCACCATGGTAAAATTAATGATTCAAGTATCAATAAATATCAGCAAGGTCATGAGGAAGTCAATAAACTCAAAGTCGCAGTTCAGAAGATGTTTTCTCCATAAAGTGGTCACCCTACCTTCAAAAGTGTTTTCCATAGCATGTTCAGCACCAAATCATCCTCCTAGCAGATCCATCAGAAATATTCTGGAAAGAGCTTTCCAACGGTATATGACACTCTTAAAACTGACTTCTGGATTGAAATTTATGCTTAAGTGAAGTAAAAGTCCCTTGTATCCTCATATATCCCCTATTTCCCATTTTTCCCTTTAAAATTTGTATCATTAAAGTTTAATATTTTCCTTTAATAAAAATCCCTTTTCCCGCCCTTCCGATTACAAAATCGTGTTATTAAATCTTTAACTAAATATGCGATTTAATTGCAAACCACTTCCCCTCATGCCCTTGAGACTTTATAATAAAATCAAAGTCTCATAGTATGAATACCCCCCCACCATTCCCAAAACCACTTCCCCACCATACTTGAAACATTATAATATAAAATTCAAAGTATTTATTATAATAAACCTCACCCTTCCATCGCAATTGCAATTTTTTGAACAATGCATCCCAATGACCAATCACATCACCCCTCCGTCGATCGCAACCCTTTCCCCCCAATCGCATCGCATCATTTAAGGTCCATTGCCGATTGACCTGACTGTAAAATTCCGATGCGATTGATTGCATCCCCTCCTCCGATCTCCCGATCGCCACACCTCTCCCTCCGATGCGATTGATCATAGCCCCTCTTCCAATCTTCCGATCGCATCTCATATTTGTGATCGCATCACATATTTTATATTCAGCGTTTTAACCCGCTCCCCATCTCCGATGCCATTGCGATGTGTAATTCCCAGTCCCACCTTTAGCCCTCCACCTTTTGTAAAATCATTCTTCCCTTTCGTTTAAAGTAAAAAAAAATCATTTTCATTTGTTTTCAAAGGGTCTCCTCGCCCTATTATATATTGCACCATCGGGCCTTGCCAAATCGCATCGGAACTTTCGTTTCTTCATTTCAAATAACATCCTGCCCGACCCCGATCCCAATTGCGATGATACCATTGCATGCCACGTTTTATATGCTCCATTTTATATGGTATCCCCTCTTGCGCCCACCGATTCTGATTGCGATCTACCATATGGATCCCATTCATTCCAAAATCGGTTTTTCCCTTCATGAATGCATAAATTCCATTTTGTTTTATTTCAACGACAGTTTATTAAAGGGTCAGTTTATTTAAATGAATAATGGAAAGCAAAGGAAACAGTCAGCTGGTTGAAAGCTTAAATTAAACAAAGATGTCTACAGCAGTAGAGAAAATAGGATCTGATTGCCTATTTTATTCCTCAACAGCAAAAACTGTGAAATCTGCCAGCAATCAAATGTAATATTGTTCCTTCTTTAGGGGCAGATTGTTAGAAATATTTCTATGATTGCATTTCAGTTCTTCAGCTGTTAGAACAACTCTTCTTTTCATGGATCTATGGTTCCACAGTTCAGATTATTTATTGCAATTGTAAATCATTTGTAAATAGTCTAAGAATTCTAAGAGTTCTGAAAGTCTGAGGTCTGTAAACTCAGAAGTAGGGGAATAGTGTCGAAGAAAATTTTGTGCTCCGTTGTATAGTTTGACAGGGATTAATAAAATATGCAGCTCTGATTTGTGGGATCCATGTGGTATGAGATTTAGCATTCGTTTCTTTCCTTTGTTTCATATGTAAATTGTTATGTTTCCATCTCTCATCCATAAACATCTCTTTTGAATGCTTTCAAGATAGAAAGGTAGGATCCATTTTCATGCCCTGCCTTGGGAAATCATTCATATTCTGTATTTTGTCTTTTGTTTGAAAAGGATCTATTTACTATGCCCTTTTCAGCTCCTCACCAGTCTTGCCATCCCATCCTTATTAAATTTAAATTTCTAAGTTTCTGTTGGGGCCCTTGTTTTTGTTTAAGTTTTGAATATTCGGCCTAGACATTTTGAACTTGGACTCTTTTTGAGTTGCGGAAGAAATACACATAGCTAACGTGACCGCGCCGCAGCGACCAGGAGTTGCGGAGATACCAAGGTGGCGCGGAAGCAATTGATAACTGGAGATTGAACAGAGATAAGTACAGATGAAAGAAATACATCAGAAAACAGAAAGAGGAACATGCAGACATCAGAAGAGAAGCTCTTGAAAAGCCAGAGTGAAGACTTGGCAGAAGCCGCCGCTGCGACGAGCTGTGAATAAAAGGGCGACTTACTGAGAAAGGATGAGGAGGTCATTGTTATTGTAAAAGGTTGAATGGCGTACAGCAGCCGCAGTAAGGATCGACCTGCTCTTTCTATGGGTTCCTACTTTCTATGTTCTTCCTTCTCGTTTCTCAATCCCATCCGTATCCACTTGTGAGTTACATCGTAGAAGAAAGCTATGTAATCATGTATTCGCCCAGAAGAATAATTAAGGAAGGATTGCTGTCTCAATATGTTGTTCATGTGTTCTAATGTGTTTACACTGATTTCAAAATTTTAAGTTGCGACTGTCTGAATACTTAATTAGAGATCATGCATGTGTAATTTGGTATATGTAATGGATGCACTTTCTTTCTTTGGTTACGGGTTTATTCCTTACCAGTGATCTCATCCCCTTATGCATGTGGTCGCGGCACGCCTCGGGTGAGACGCACTGCTCTTCAAGAGCAGGGTGAAAATGCCGGCGTGTTCCTAGACTACTCCGGACCCTTTGTTGGCCACAACCCTTTGAACCTGGGTCTTGCCCGCGAGACCTGACTTTTCGCCAACAAATGGTTCCGTTGCCGGGACCTGCATGTTCTGAGGGGATCTAGATCATGGTCTCGAGGATTTTTGAAGGAGCAATACGGCGATGGTGGGATGATCATCTTGACCATTTCATTACTCAGCAAGCGGAGCTGACCAAGAAAAAGGCGGCCGCGATCAAGGAGATCGTTCTTTTCTCGGATTCAGCCAGTGATACATACGAAATCTTCTGGGGAAGGTTCCCTACTGACCTTTACAATTGGTTGCGTAGGTTACGAGCGACGTTGCCCCAAGAAAGCTCGCGGAAGATAAACCGCAGGTGGGCACACGAGGACCTGGTAGCGCTGCATCGGGTAGATACTGAACTGACCCGCGCAGTGGACTTTTGGGTAAGGACCACATTGGAAGGATACGTTGTGGAGTTTGCCGCTGAGTGCTACCAATCCTTCTCGAAGGCTGAGGCTTTTTTTTACTCAGGGCTGAGGGGAAAGCTGTTGAAGGAGATTCCGCTGTGGATCAAAGCCCTAATGGTGGACGAAGGGTTGATTGAATTCCACAAAACGAGTATGGAAGCGTAAACAACCCGTACTGGGGGAAGGATTGAGGGGACCGATGCTGTGTAGACTGTAAGAGTAGGGAGTGGAGGATGGACGTTGAGGCCGCATGCAAGTTGCGGGAGTCACGTGCACATCGGCGGGCACAGATCGCCGATAGGTGGCGAAGAAGGGTAATGCGAGATTTGAAGAGAAGGGAGATCGAGAGGAGAAATCAGAAGGAGGCGCCTCAGAAGACAAGAACCATGGGTTTGGATACCCGGACAGGAGACGGGACAGCAGCGGACGTACAATGGGTGCATGGGAGCCCAGCGACCCGAGAAAGAGAAGTAACGACTAGCGAAGATACTGGAAAGATGCAGCCCGAAGAAAGTTCCGATGACGAATGGCACGACGTGATGCAACAGATGTTCCAGGATCAGACGACACCCACCCCTCCAGGCAGCCCTACGTCCCACCTTCCGCATGGCCAGGATCCCGACCTTCCCCTGGTACTTTATCAACCTTTAAGAAATATTTTTATTCAGTTTCAAGCATTAAGTCAGTCATATAGTAGTTCAGCGGCGTCGGTAACGCCCAGTAGCAGCAACGTTACTAGTAGTAGCGCTTTCCCGAGTGGGACCGTTACGCAACCAGGACCCGGAGGTTTTATCCTGGTTAATTCTCCGCAAGCATACATGGCCGGATCTTTCACCCGGTACCCAGAGTTCTCTGGCCGGGGAAATGACGACGTAGAACAACATTGGTATCTGTGCGAAGCCATCTGGAGGGCTCGACAGACGCCGGATGCAGGGAAGTTGATAGAGTTTCAAACCACGCTCAGAGAGAGAGCTCTGCGATGGTTCATCAAGTGGTCCGAGGCGCACCCTAACCCTGTAATTGCGGACGTGAAGCAGGATTTTGTCCGCGAATTCAAGCTTCCCCAGACAGACCAGCAGGGCCTGTCCGAGCTGTGGGAAATTAAGCAGAAGGAAGGAGAGACCGCGTGGGAGTTGATGCGGCGATTCAAGGATGCGATCGGGAAACTGAGCTACCCGATCGATCCAAACCACCAGAGGGACTGGTTCATCAAGGCTCTGCTCCCCTTGACACGAACCCCTCTCACTCAGCAGAAGATTGATAACCTGCAGGATGCTTTGGAGCAGGCCATGAAGATTGAAGCCATGGCGGGATACCCCCAGGAATACAGGGGGGGGCTGGCCCCGCAATACCCTTCTCTGATAGGGTTGCAACACCAGATCGCCAGCTTGACGGAGAAGCTCAAGGAAATTCAGCCAGCAAGACCAGCGCGACCGAATGTTTGGTGTACTCATTGCCTGGTCGAGGGGCATGTCGCAACCGAATGTCCTCGGCTGCACGGCGCAGGAGTTGGACCCTCAGTTGCGGCAATCTAGGGGGGTCCACCACCAGGGGGTGGCGCGGCAATGAACCCGCAGGGAGTATACCAGCCGCAACAGGCCTTTGCGGGGTTCCCACCGCAACCGGGGTCCTCCACCCCAGAGTACTGTGAGATTTGCCGGACGATGGGGCATCCTCCTCGGATGTGCCCGATATTACAGAAGTACTCCACGGTGCCGAAAAATGTATACTGTGAATTCTGCGTGTCTACGACGCACACCACTGAGCAGTGCAGGGCACTTGACGCACTTGCGGATCGACTGGATCGTCCCTCATACAGGGTGAACGAGGCTACAAGGGGAAGAGGTGGCGGCATGCGCGGAGGCCGAACTGGAGGACGCGGTCCGGTAAAGTGCTACAACTATGACCAGGAGGGTCATGTGGCTCGAGAATGTCCCCTTCCGCGACGACCCTGGTGTTCCCAGTGTCGGGTCAACGCCCATGCTACAGAAGACTGCCCGGAGCTCATCAAGAAATGGGAAGAACGGGTGCGGCAGAGGGGAGCGAACCTGGTAAACTCAGAACTGCGCAGCACCGCAACTCCCGACAGGCAGAACGTTGCGATAGTAACCGGAGGTGGAAAGAAGACTGGAGAGGATGCCCACGAGAAGGAGCCAGCCCGAGTGGTGCGGCCGGCATCCCCAAAGAAGTTGATCAGGCCCGAAGTCCAGAAGAAGTACTTTCAGGAGGCGGTTGAGGCATTCGCCCAGTTGCGGAACGAGGGAGGGCTGGAGGAGCCCTGGCGGCCGGAAATCGGTGTTCAGAACGCCGCAGATGCTGTGGTCGAGGATTGGCTCCGGCTATTTCTCAGGATTGTCGATGACGGTGAGCTGCGGCAGCAGCTCAAGCATGTGTTAGATGGAGCACTGCAGGGGCGCGCAGAACCCAGAAATCTGGGGGACGCTAGGCCTCAATACGTGCAACGCGTCAGGCGGAACAAGCAACGCACAGGCAAAGAATTCCGGCTTAACACGTAGGTCGCAGGATTCCAAATCAGCGACACCATGTTGGACTTGGGGTCCGACGTCAATATATTGCCACGAAAGACATGGGAAGCCCTTGGAAAGCCACGGCTCGCCTATTCCCCAATCCAACTCAGGATGGCGAACCAGTACTGTATTTTGCCAATCGGCCGGCTTGAGGGTGTCGAGGTTGACGTTGCGGGGGTGAAGACATACACCGACTTTGAGGTTATTGATATCATGGGCGATAAGGACCCCTATCCTGCTTTACTTGGCATTGATTGGGCTTTTGAGAATTACGCGATCATCGACCTCAAGAAGGAGCTGATGATTTTTTAGGATGGGGAGGTAAGGGTCACTCAGCCTCTCGACCCGTATCAGGGTCCGCAATACACAGAACCGGTGGACAGTCGGGAGGATGCTCAGATGATGGACCATCTCTATCAGATGACTGCAGGGAAGCGGGACGATTACATCAACCCGACCGCAACAGGGTCTATCAGTTGGCGGAGTGTGCAGAGCTCGGAGCTCGGATCCGAGCTGGCGTGGGAAGACTGGCAGCAAGGGGGGTATGAGACAACCACGCGGAGATGTGCCTCCATCGCTCAGGTCCGGTGGGTAGCGACTGAGATCCGCGGATACCCCACACTATCAAACATGCAAGCAGTGAATACTTTTATTGCCAAGGTGGAAGACCGGGTCCCAGAGGAAAGCCGGATACCACTCTTGGATGTGGCCTTGAAGTCAACATCGGGACGATGGTGGAACAATCACCGCAACACCTTGTTGCGATGGGAGCGTGTGGCGGATGCTCTAAGGGCACGTTTCAAAGAGGATGAAGGACCCTGCATTACACTTAAACATCAGGGAGCTTCCAACCCGCGACAGAATTTGCGGGCGTGCGAGGAACAGTGGCGAGGCGCAGGGTATCCTGAGGAGTTGTGGGTCCACAGGTTTGTCCACTCCCTGGGTACGATTCCCCAGGCCTGGTATCTGGAGGAAGAGCGGAAATGGGGAACCCGCTCCTGGCAAGTGGTTGCGGAAAAATTCGTCCAGAGCTTCTCGTTCGAAGGAGAAACGGAGCAGGAATCTCAGGCCCTACAAGCCGTCAAGGAGGTTCTGTTTTTCCGCCATCCTGAGCCCGATGAGGGCCCGATGGCGTCACGCTCCGGGGGCAAGCGCGAAATGGTTTGCCAACGGATTGATGGCGACCCGGAGGATGATAGTTTGGAGGGCCTTAGGCATCTCTATTTTGATGAAAAGGAGGGCGAGCGGAGCGTCCGTGACGAGCCGACGACAGAAGGAGTCCATCTGCAGCCCCTCAAGACAAAGAAGCTGAACATTGGAACGGAGGAGAAACCTAAGCTAGCAACGGTGGGAGATTACTGGGACGAGGAGACGACCAGAGAAATTTTCAGCCTCCTCCGGGAGTATGAAGATTTATTTCCGTCATCAGTTGCGGACCTGAAGGGGATCAAAGGGGATTTGGGCGAGATGCGCATCACACTGAAACCGGGAGCCAGGCCGGTGAAGCACCGACCCTACCGGTTGAATCCACGTATCAAAGAGAAGGTCAAGATGGAGATCGACAAGATGCTGGCTGCGGGTCTCATCTTCCCAGTAGAAGAAGCTGAGTGGGTGAGTCCCATTGTTATCCAGAACAAGAAGGACAAAGCGGAAATCCGTGTCTGCGTAGATTATCGGAGTTTGAATAATGCTTGTATTCACGATCCGTTTCCCACTCCCTTTAGCGACGAAGTTCTAGATCATGTCGCGGGAAACGAAGCTTATTCCTTCACTGATGGGTTTTCGGGCTACCATCAAGTGCGCATCGCCGAGGAAGACAAGGCGAAGACAACATTCACAACTGAGTGGGGATCATTCGCATACCACGTCATGCCGTTTGGTCTGAAGAACGCACCGGCTGTGTTTTCCCGGATTGTCATTGTTGCTTTCCGGGAGTACATTCACAAGTTCCTGGAAGTCTATATGGATGATTGGACCGTTTACAGCCTGCTGAAGAAACACGCCTCCCTGTTGCGTGTTATGTTCGATCGGTGTCGCCAGCTGCAGATTTCCCTGAACTTGAAGAAATGTATTTTTGCAATACCATTCGGCACACTCTTGGGTCACGTGGTGTGTAAGCAAGGGGTCTGCATTGATCCCGCCAAGGTCGCGGTTATTGTCCACATGGAGGCCCCCGAGAATGTGAAGCAGTTGCGGGCACTGCTAGG
This sequence comes from Pinus albicaulis, assembly GCA_034641835.2. Taxonomy (NCBI): domain Eukaryota; kingdom Viridiplantae; phylum Streptophyta; class Pinopsida; order Pinales; family Pinaceae; genus Pinus; species Pinus albicaulis. Next base: position 1,301,557,027 of record CM076582.1, on the reverse strand, counting down.
GCACACAGGATATTACAGGCGGTTTATCCGCAACTACGCCAAAATCACTGCCCCTCTGGAGAAACTGTTGCGGAAGTCCGAAGCATTTGAGTGGACGGCGGAATGCAGGAAGGCACTCGACACATTGAAGGAGAAATTGGCAACGGCTCCCATACTGGTTCATCCGAATTGGGATAAGCAGTTCCATGTGCACATTGATGCGTCCGGAATTTCACTTGGCGCGGTACTGGCACAACCCGGGGAAACGACAGTTGACCACCCGGTATACTTCGCCAGCCGACGGTTATCCAATGCGGAGAAGAATTACACCACGACCGAGCGGGAGGCATTGGCGATGGTTTACTCTCTCCAGAAGTTCCGCCACTACCTTCTGGGCGGCAAATTTACATTTTTCACCGACCATTCGGCATTGAAATATCTGGTCAATAAGCCTGTGTTGGAAGGAAGAATCTGTCGATGGCTTCTACTTTTTCAGGAGTTCACGTTTGAGGTGATTGTTAAGCCTGGCAGGTTGAATGTTGGTCCCGATCACTTGTCTAGGCTGGAGACGGGAGAAAACGACGGTTCGTTGGACGATCAGCTTCCGGATGCTGATTTATTTCGAGTTGAAGCAGTCCCAGACTACCTGGCTGACATTGCCACGTATCTGACCACGGGACAGTGCCCTGAGGATTATACCACTCTTCAGAAACGCCACTTGGTTGTCCGGGCGGCCGATTATCAACTGATCGCAGGCCAACTGTACAAACTGGGCCTAGATGAGGTGTTGCGCAGATGTGTTCTTGACCATGAACGGGAAGCAGTGATGTGGGAATATCACAGCGGTGTTGCGGGAGGACACGTGGGTGCTAAACCCACCGCAAGGAAGGTGCTTCAAGCTGGTCTATGGTGGCCAACGGTACATGCAGATTGTAAGGCCTATGTGAAGCGTTGCGATGTCTGCCAGCGGACGGGAAGGCCTTCGCACAGGGACGAGCTCCCGCTACACCCTGTGCATGTGTTGCGGCCATTTGAGAAGTGGGCCGTGGATTTTGTAGGCCCCATAGCACCAATCGCTCACCATTCCAAAGCTCGGTACATCATTACCGCGACGGACTATCTCACACGGTGGGCTGAGGCAGCAGCGGTCCGCGACTGCTCGGCAGAGACCGCTGCTCGGTTCATCTTTGAACACATTATCAGCCGCTTTGGCTGCCCACGGAGCTTGACCAGCGATCAGGGCACGCATTTCATTAATGCCACGGTCAAGTCGCTACTGGAGACATTTATGATACAACATCATAAGAGCAGTCCATACCACCCGCAGGCCAATGGTACGGTGGAAGCCTTCAATAAGATTCTTGAAAAGGGCTTGACAAAGATTTGCAATGCTCAGCGGGATGATTGGGATGAGCGGCTACCAGCGACATTATGGGCTTACCGGACCACGGTAAAACGTTTGACCAACCAGACGCCATTCCAGCTGGTGTATGGCCGGGAAGCTGTGATTCCCGCCGAGTTCACCGTACCCAGCCTTTTGATCGCAACGTCCCTTCATTTCTCAGAAGAAGCGTCCCTGAAGGAACGACTCCACGAGCTACAGGAGCTGGATGAAGCCCGATTTCTTGCGGAATTCCACCAGAAGGTTCAGAAGGCCAGACAGAAAGCGTGGCACGACCGCCACATCAAAACCAAAGCCTTCCAAGTTGGCGGCAAAGTTCTCTTATACAACAGCCGGTTCCAGAAGTTTCCAGGCAAGCTCCAGATGCATTGGCTGGGACCGTACTTTGTTATCGAAATCCGCGACTCAAGAGCCGTTCGATTGGCACAATTGGACGGAACAGTTCTTCCAGGATGGGTGAATGGCGCACGCCTGAAGCCCTACCAGGAATAGGTACCTTCTCACTTTCCATCAATAACTCTCGCAACCGAGAGCACCCGTAGAGTAGCGTAGTTGAATAACTCTCCCGCAACCGGGATGAGCATAGTTAGTCTTTTCCGTTCCTTTGCAATCAGTCAAATAAACCGTCAGTTGTGGTATCCATACCGCAACCGACTGTGGTCGGGGCGGGTCAGTCCAGCGTGTCACCGCGCTAGTCCAGCGTGTCACCACGTCCGTCCAGCCTGTCGATCGCGTAGGATCCGTCCCCGCGCCAGTGTCAGTCCAGGTCATGTCCGTCAGTACTTTTGTCAGTCCGTAGGATAGCTCAGATTTTGGTCATAAATTCCCTTAATGGACAGTAATCATACCGTAATCATTTGCCATCAACCACAATTCCCTCCGCCGTCGAGTCCGCCCATCTCCCCATGACGCCGTCAGCAACTGACAGATTACACACAGGCCGGCGATTGATCGCACGATTGTCGCAGGCAAGAACGATAGCAAGAATTAATTTCCGTTATGGAGTCTCATCAACTCCGCGCGTGCCAGCAAATGGCCCAATTTGCATGAAGGCTATCAGCAAGAGGATGTCAGACCAGTTCAATTTGGAAGTTGCAGCACCTCCGGAGCATTCTCAGTATCAGAGCACGTAGCACCCCGAAAGAAGTTGCAGAAGAATCGTCCAAGTCTATCAGAGACGCGCCAAGATGCCGAGAGCTGTTCTCTCAGTTCCTGAACCAGCATTAGATAGCAGAATTCACCGGGTAGAGTCACTGGTCGGCAAGTATGACAACACACCCTGCATGGACGCTAACTTGTCCGACCCGGCCGAGTTTCCTCACCTCCATTGGCAGGTATTCATGGAACACTAGTACACGCCCGGGAGCAGCTCTAACAGTCGAATGCGGGAAGAATTCCGGGGTCTACATCAGTCAACTTTGATGAATTTGAGAAGTCTTCCTGTCTTTGGAACCACCGGCCCAGTTCTGTAATGTACCCGGTTCCTCCTCAGTCGGGTGCAGAACGGGTCCCTGTGGTTGAACGAAGAAATTCCGATACATGCAGCAGACATCCATCGGCTTACAGGGCTATCGCAGACTGGTTCCAATGTCTCCTCTGCGGGCCAGACATCCTCCGAGCGAGCCCGGAAGTCGGCGGAGGTCGACCTCTATACCAAGTATGGCACTCGCCGGGGTGGCAAAGGTGCCAAGATTGATTTGATAAATGTATCGCAAATCAGGTTCGCTTGCTACCTGATTGCTAGCAAGACCATGCGCCATTACACAAAGGGAGAGTGCACTCTGGACACAATTTCCATTGCAGAGCACTGCGTCCGGGGAGCCAAGTTGAATTGGAGCGCGTTTGTGTTGAAGGAACTCTTCGCGGCTTGCGAAGACAATTACAGACGGACTACCAGCTTCATATATGGGTACTTGTTGTTAGCGTTCGCCATGTGGAAATGGCATTCACCCCCGATCCGGCCACTGGCGGAGATCACCGCGAGCCAGCCGCTCGCAATGAGATATTCCCCCTGGCAGTTGTCCAGGGACCCCAGCATCAAGGAGGTGAACGCCGCAGCGTTCCGAGAATGGTATGGGATGATGACCGATGTGGTCGCTTCCCAGCAACGGGTGCCCCGGAACCTGTTGGATGAATACAGTGAACAGGTGTGGTTTGGCGTCAGCCACAACCACACTTTCATCCGGCCGACTTGTGTACCGCACCATACTTTTCATATGGCGCCCTTGCACTTCCAGCTGAATGATAGTGTCTTCCACCGGGAGGTTTCTACATGGCCGGGGGTTGTCCAGCACGTTAGCGATGGAGTCCTCCGCTACAATTTTGATGGGATGCGGGCTGCACAGCAGCCTGCCGCGACCAGTGCCGGGGAATCTTCCCAAGTTGCGGTGGCGACGACCACAGATGCAGCGGGGACCGCAGCGACCCTGCCCGAATCGCTGGTCCCCATCGTCGAGCATTTCAACGACCAGGCCCGGAGACTCAACGTGGTAACTCAGGTTGTTTCTAGTGGCGCCCCTATATTTCCTTCTTTTAATGAATTTCGTATTAATCGGTCCCTTGGTCTCTCCAACACCGCCCCCCTCACTTCCCCCATTCCCGCTCCCTTGTTCACTTCTGCCACCCCCCTCATCACGACAATGGGTGAACCGGGCCCCGAACCTGATTCCGTTGACCCACCTCCATCCAAGAGGGCCCGCACTACGGCCACAGATCCCGTGGTGGATCTTACGGAGGATGATCCACCAGCCACGCCGCCCACAGCCACTTTGATTCCGGAGGAACCGCTGATTGATCCAGCGGATTTCCTCAACCTTCGTTTTCCTCGCACCTTGTTCACTCCATCTACCGCCCCCTCCACCAGCCATCCCCAGGCCACCTCCCCAAATCCGTCCAATTCATCAGCCACTGTGTCCGATTCTTTGATCCGGGAACTTTTTGGCGGTGACCACGGGGCGGAGGTTACCTCCAGTACTGCAGCCGTGGTACCACTTGTTGACCCGGTAGCCACATCCCGGGATTCTCTTCCAACTATATCTGTCCAGCAAGCCACAGTTGGGGCTGATTCAGCCGCCCCTTCTTCAGAGCAAACCACGCAGCAGGACCGGCCAGAGCCTGATATGGCCACTTCGGTGCAACAGCAGACGCTGGTCCACCCTCCAGAGACTTCAGGCCGAGCCGCGGCCATGGGCCAATCTTCGCAGGAGCAGACGCCCGAGCAGGGGACACCCAGCACACCAAATGCTGCACATTTGAGTCCAGCACAGTTGTACCTGCTCATTCAGCGGGCGGCCCTTAAAGCAGAGCAGATTCATGACGAGCTACAGCGGAAGTGCACAGAGCAGCAGAATCAGATCACGGCGCTTACTGAACAGCGCGATCAGTTGCAGCAGGCGAAGACCTACCTCCAGGAGCAGGCCAACATCGTTAATCAGGCGCTCTCAAGCGTCTGGCCGGAGGCACGGGCTCGCCATGCCCCAATCCCTGCTCGCATAGAAGAGGACAGCATCGCTCTACAGGCTCACAAGCTCAGGGAAGTCTTTACTGTTGTTTGCAGGGAAAACCAGGAGTTACAAGCGGCGTTAGCCGCACGGCCCACCCTTCCAGATCCACCTGCTGACCATTCAGGACAGGTGACTGCTAAACAGACACAGGCAGTCAGTATGCAAGCCACTCTGCATTCCCCTATAGCCGCAGCTTCTGCCCTTCTGAGAAGTCTACAGGAATGCTCGCTCGCGCTAACAGTCAAGACGCAGCCCATCACTGCCTAGCTGCAACAAATCTCCAACGAAATTCAGGCGACCAGGGACCCTGCAAGGTTGGATCAGCTCTACACGCAGTCGGACGAGCTGGAACTTCACATGCAGATGACTGAGGCCGAATCAGCAGCGGCCAAGCACGTCCTCCGGGAGATTCGTCCGGCCATTCGCACCCATGCTGACGCTATGCACCAGCTGGATGCCGAGGCCGAGTCCCAGCTCGCCACTCTGTTCGGGGCTGCCCCGACGCCCATTGACGAAGCCACTGCCAACCGCATCTCTCAGGACGCCGACTTGCTGATACAGGAATGTCAACAAGCAGTGGCGACCTTCACAGAGCTTCGAGATTCAGCACTCCGCTGGGTCCCGGAGTTGGGGCCCTTGTTTGAACCAGCAGGTGGCGGAGTACAGCAGGAAAGGGTGGCGGAAGAAGGAACAGCAGAGCAGGGCACGGAAGCCAGCAGCGGAATGGAAATAGAAACTGTCATTTGTGATTGACTCGCGGACGAGTCAAAGAATTGTGGTCGGGGCCTGTTGGGGCCCTTGTTTTTGTTTAAGTTTTGAATATTCGGCCTAGACATTTTGAACTTGGACTCTTTTTGAGTTGCGAAAGAAATACACATAGCTAACGCGACCGCACCGCAGCGACCAGGAGTTGCGGAGCTACCAAGGTGGCGCGGAAGCAATTGATAACTGGAGATTGAACAGAGATAAGTACAGATGAAAGAAATACAGCAGAAAACAGAAAGAGGAACATGCAGACATCAGAAGAGAAGTCGGGAAAAGCCAGAGTGAAGACGCAGAGAAGCCGCCAGTCGCGACGAGCGGGTGAATAAAAGGGCGATCACCCGGCTGAAGAAAGGGATGAGAGGTCATTGTTATTGTAAAAGGTTGAATGGATGCGCAGAGCAGCCGCAGAAGGATCATACCTGTTCTTTCTATGGGTTCCTACTTTCTATGTTCTTCCCTTCTGTTCTCAAACCCATCTGTATCTGACTTGTGAGTTATCAGAGAAGAAAGCTATGTAATCATGTATTCGGCCAGAAGCATAATATAAGGAAGGATTGCTGTCTCAATATGTTGTTCATGTGTTCTAATGTGTTTACACTGATTTCAAAATTTTAAGTTGCGACTGTCTGAATACTTAATTAGGGATCATGCTTGTGTAATTTGGTACATGTAATGGATGCACTTTCTTTCTTTGGTTACGGGTTTATTCCTTACCAGTGATCTCATCCCCTTTATGCATGTGGTCGCGGCACGCCTCGGGTGAGACGCACTGCTCTCCAAGAGCAGGGTGAAAATGCCGGCGTGTTCCTAGACTACTCCGGACCCTTTGTTGGCCACAACCCTTTGAACCTGGGTCTTGCCCGCGAGACCTGACTTTTCGCCAACAGTTTCTTGCCTATCTTTCCCCATGAAATACCCTGTCCTGACTTAATTCCCCAGTTTCAACTGTCCTTTTCATATTCCCACACATCCTTGAAATTAATTCATTTATTTTATTAAAACCTTTTTCCCATCATTTTACCTAGCCTAATATCAGTCCGTTTATTATATTCCATTGAATATTTCTTTCATGGAGAGAGCCCTCTCCTGTCCTTGTAGGGCTAGCTACAAGGCTGAGCATGGTTTGATGTTACCCTAGATTCTGCCTTTCTCAGCCTGAGGTAGACTTAGGCCATAACAGGATGCTTTTTGCAATAGCCTCTTAGAAGATGAATAAAAGTCCTATTTACCACCTGTGTTTGACCATCTGTTTGCAGATGAAATTTTGTACTCTTCTTCAAATTTGTATCCATCATGTCCCATAATTTTGACCAAAAATTCCCAAAAAATCGAGAATATTGATCACTTACAATAGAAGTATGAAGACCAAAATGGATCCATACATTTTGAAAGAAATGATTAGCATTTTTTTCAGCTGTAATAGTTTTCTTACATGCCATCAAAATACACATTTTGCTGAAGCTATCTACCACAACATACAAAATAATTGTGACCTTTCCTTGACATAGGAAGGCCTCCTACAAAATCCATTGAGATACTCTCCCAAGGATGAGAAGGAACTGGAAGTGCAATGTACAAACCAAGCTTCCTATTTCTAGGCTTACTTGTTGCACATAAAGAACATCCTTTAATAAAATGAGAAACAATTTCATTCATGTGTGGCCAATAAAAATACCTTTGAAGATGCGCTATTGTCTTGCCTACACCGAAATGTCCTGCAATCAATGATGTGTGTGCATCCCTTATGATATTTTTTCTTTCTCCCTGTGGTATACATAACTTACCCAAGTGATACAATAAATTTTTATCCACATGATAATCTAACTCTTCACTTTGGTTTCCCTTACTCAAGTTCTCATACACATCTTGAAAATCACTATCATTCACATACTGTTCAATGTAACTTTCATGTATATTGGAATTGTGCTTGAGAATAATAGTTGAATTTACAATATTCCTAGATAGAATATCAACTACCTTATTGTAGACTCCTTTTTTGTACCTAATAACTAAGTGAAATTGTTGTAGAAAACCCATCCACCTGAAATGTCTTTATTGTTGAAACTTTTACTATGATTGTAAGTACTGCAATGGTTGATGGTCGATATGGATAATGGTCTCTTTTCCCATCAAGTAATGCTTCCATTTCTTTACACTTTGTACTAATGCATATAAATATTTATCATAGGTAGGATATTTAGTCACAACTCCATTAAAAGTTTCAGAATGAAATGAGATAGGCTTACCATGCCGTATGAGCACTGCTCCCATATCATAATCACTTGCATCCGTTTGGATCTCAAATGGCTATCTTAGATTTGGAATTGCTAGAACTAGTGCTGAAATTATCTTTTTATTTAAAGCATCAAATTCTTTCTACTGAAAATCTCCCCAATGGAAAACTTTCTTTATGCTTGTCATTGCATGTAACAGTGCTGCAATGGAAGAAAAATTAGCAATAAATTTCCTCCAATACTGTGCTACCCCTAAAAAGCTTCTTACCTTGGTAACTGTATTGGGCTTGGGCCAATTAAAAATGACCTCAACTTTGGAAGGATCAATATTCAGTTCACCTCCTCCAACAATGTGTCCCAAATATACCAATGAATTCTTACCAAATTCACACTTTGACATCTTAAGAAACAATTTCTTTTTTCTCAAAACGTCAAGTACCTTGTTCACATGCATGAAATGTTATTCTCTTGATTTGTTGAATATGAGTATTTCATCTAAGTAAAGAATGACAAAGTCATCTATAAATGGTCTAAGTACATCATTAATAACTCTCATGAAAGTAGTTGTTGCATTTGTTAGGCCAAATGGCATAGCTAACCACTCATATAATCCTTGTCTAGCCTTGAAAACAATTTTCCAAATGTCTTCTTCAACATATATCCTCACTTGATGATCACCACTTCTCAAATCTAATTTAGTGAAATACTTTGCATCCTTTAACTGATCAAGAAAATCATCAATGCATGGAAGTGGGTAGTGATTCTTTACCATGATTTTGTTCAGTGCATGGAAATCGATACTCATGCACCAAGTCTCATCCTTCTTTGGAACCAAAAATATTGGAGAACCACATGGCGAAGTAGATGAGCGTATGATACCTTTATTCAAAAAATCTTGGATATTCTTCTTGATTTCCAAACATTTCATAACTTAAATGCGATACATACCAATATTTGGAAGTGGAACATCCTGCTGCAGCTGAATCTCATGCTGAATTCCATTTTTGGGTGGTAACCCCTTTGGTTCTTGAAACATCTTGCCATGCTGACTTACCACATTAAAAAAATTAGATTTCAATTTGCTATCACATCCTTCAAAAGATTCATAGTTAACACCTTCCTTTTTCTTTATCATGAGAAACACAAAATTTTTACTTGCATTTACTAGCCTCTTCATTTTCCCTAGATTAACTAAAGATATATTTAGTTTCTTGCGATGAGCTCCCACAATATACTCCACTCCATATTTGATCAAATGATATTTTTTCTCATGATGGTAAAAGACCTCTTTCATGTCATACAAATATGGACTACCCAAGATAATCCTTGAAATGTCAAGTGGAACCACATCTAACTCAAATTCATCGCCAAATTTTACAGTAATAGAAAATCTGAAATACATTTCCTTGTCACCTGTAAATTGGAATTATTAACTATCCAACCCAAAGGGTATTTTTTATGTTGAGGTACAGTTTAAAGGTTCATTTTTTTAACTAATTCTTCTGAAATCAAGTTTGCTTGTGACCCTGTATCAAACAATTCATCAATATTTGTATGATTAGAAATTACTCTAACATGGAATAATTATATCCTTCATTTGAAGTGTTATTGTGACTGTTTGAGGAACTAGTACTTTAACTTGCTATAGCTTCCTTTCCTTTGTTAACCATGGAAACTATCTTGGTTTCATCTCTTGAATCAGATCCAAGATCTTTTTGTGTGGTGGAAGTCGTATTTTGTTTCCCTTTGTTATTTGGTTTCTTTTGTCTTAGTTTGGGATGTAGCTTCCAGTAGTGGGATTCATCATGCCCCTCTTTGGAAAAATGTTGGCATGTAATTCTCTCCCCTTATTTCTTAACACTTGCATTCTTCTTTCCCTTCCATTTTCCTTCTTTCTCTTTTCCCTTACCCTTCATAAATTTTTTTACCCCTTTCTTCAAGATGCGTGACTTGCACACATACTTCATCTAAGTTATTTGGGTTAAACATGAGAATAGTGTGTTTTAAGTAGGAATGTAGACCTCCTATATACTTCAAGTGTGTATATTTTGAATTTAAGTCTACTCTAAGTAATAAAGCCCTTTTCCTAAACTCTTGTGTATACTCTTGGACACTTTGAACTTTGAGTTGTCTAAAGTTTTTCCAACTCATTATTTCTTTCTGCATATAGGCTAATTGATAAAATTGTCTTTTAATGGAAGAAATGAATCTGACCCATGAAATGGAAACCTTACCATGGATTCACATTTCCTCCTATGTCTTTGCCTCCCACCAAACTAGTGCTACTCCTTCTAGCCTTAATGAAGCAAATTGGATTTTAATATCGTCTTCTTGTAGATTATGAATCCTACAGTAAAATTCCAATTGACGAATCCAATTTTCTAATCTTTCAGCATTAACTTCTCCATTGTATGTAGGAAGTTAAAATTTGATGTCCAACTTGAGTAATGGAGTCTTACCTTTTGGGATCTTGGAATGAGTATGGGTATGAGTTTTTATAGTGGATGTGGAAGATGAAGATGTAGCTGAGGATGATGATGATGATGATGGTGGAGAGGGAGGTGGTTTTCCTCCACTTCCTTTTGAGCTCCTCTCTTCCTCCTTTTTATTGTTTGAAGATTATTCTTTATGAGGTTGTTTTGAACCTTCTCCAGTTTCATTTTCCATAAAATATTAATACATAACTTTCACCATCCTTTGCATTTCTTTGAATTCCCTCTTGAAATACTCTTCTTCATAGTGTTCATGAATTCCTTCATGGCCTGACAGTTTGGCTGTAGATTCAAGCTCAATCTCTGCAGCTTCTATATCTTCAATCACCTCAGCCTCTTATGGAATAAATTCCTCTTGTCCTTCAAGTGTTTCCTTGAGTGGTTCTTTGGGTAAGGATGGTGCCTTCTCATCCTTCTTCCTTATTGTCCTAACTTCAGGACTAGTTATCAGTAGCTTCCCTTCTCCTCTCTATAATCTCAATCTTGTAAGCATTAGTAAATTTGCACTATTAAAACCCTTCAAGTAAAAAAAGCAAGCAACCTTGTGCTCTAATACCGAATTAATCTGAAAATGAATGCTAGTTATTTTTGTGCTAGTTTTATAAAATATAAAATTTTCTTTGCATTGTTTTACTTATCTTTCATAGGTTTGTTTATGAGCATGTGATTGTCAAATTGTGTACTTAGTGAAATTATGAGTTTGTCATAAGCTTAAAAAGCATAATTTTAAATGATATAACAGAAGAAATATAAAACACAAAAAACACACATAACAGAGCTTAACACATAGAATTTTGATAAAGGATTTCACCCCTCCTGGGCTACATCTCCTTGGTCCAGCTTCATAGTGCTAGCCTTTATATTAGCTTCAAGTGTGCTCAAATTTATGTTAAAATCTTCAAAACTTCTTGGAACCTGTTCCAATGAGTTTAAAACATCATAATCTCCCAAAAATGACTATTTTTTTGTTGAATTTGGACTATGGATGCTCTGGAAATGACCCCAACACCTGGTGGCCCTCACCTTCAAAAATATTCAAATGTACAAAAACACTTGTAGATGACCTTTTCTGCCTCTGTAACCTACTCCATTGAGTTCCCAAAATGCCAATTAGCGTAGAATTACTTTTACTGAGCTCAATTTGGTCGAAAATTGAGTGATTTATGACCAAAACCAATTTTGCCCCAATTTCTCCTCTAAAACTAGAGGAACTGCTAGTTAACATTCCAAATTTGGAAAACTGCAAAAAATGGTGCGCCCTCCAAAATTCCCACCAACTTAAGCTTCGGGTTAATTAACGCTAAAAAATTATTATTGGGCAAATAAACAAGGTTTAAATTTTGAGTGCATTTTATGGGCTAATGACGATTTAACGTCGTTAAACCACGTCTAAACTTAATTAAACATCATTTAATTTGTCGTCAGTTTGTTTGGATTAGCCCGTGGTTCTAGGACTGCGGCCACATAGGGAGGGGGTTGGCTCGCGGGGCTGGCCCCCTCCAACCCCCAACTGTCAGACATAGAAAATTTAAATAAAAATGGCGATCGTATATGGTAAGAGATACCCAGTATTGAAATAATTCCACCATGATCTTTAATGTCCAAATTAATATAATTTGACCCCAAGGGTTAGGATATGGCCCACCAAAGAGGACACGCGGCACCCTCGGTTGTACTCCAACCTTAAAATAAATTTCAAATTCCAACTTAGGAGAAATATTTGAGGTCATTGGTTAATTTCTCTCTTCACTAACCCATCTGGTGAATCTGAAGATGGCACTTGTCACAGTGCCACTCGCTACAATCTGGAGAATATTCCCTGCAATTCTGAATATAACTGCCATATCATCATTGTACCTCTTTTGCTCCTTTTTTGCATGTTTTGGAAAATGAACAACAGATGATAACTCATTCATACGAACTCGGATTTTGATGAAACAAGTTCCACCAGAATCCTGGCGACGAACTCTATCCATTCATGCAGGTTCGAAGCAATTTCAAGCCATTTAAATTTTTAGCTAAAACTTGAGCCTTAGATCGCTAGTAGCACCTGTTTTAACTTAATTTTGACACCTATCAGCAAATTTTCCGAGCCAGGTAAGGATGGATAAGAACCCATAACCAAATGGATATAACAAGTGATGGTGAAAGGTGGTTATGAGGTTGTTGAAGATATTATTAAATGGAGCTACATGGTTATTTAAAGACCAAAGACACAAGGAGACAAATCAATAGAAAAAGGGGGAGCATGATAGAACAGTCAACATTTCAGCCCAAATTCCTTCTCTTCTTTCTTCTACATCTGTCATTTTTGTTAGATTTCGATGGGATATGGATGTAATTTCTTTTGACACCTATGTAAGGTTAGGAGTAATGTTTCCTTATTTTTAGAAGAGATGGAGTTGGTGCCTATCTTTCTATATATACCATTTGTAAATACCATTTCCAATTTGGATGTTGGTCTACCTGAAGACTAAATATAATAAAAAGGTATTTTTAATTCATGCTGGAGGATTTTGTGACTCAAGGAACATATAATGTGTGGTGTGTCTCCTTTGTTTGTTAATTTATTCTAAAATATTAATTGCAACAAACAGTAAGATGTGAGTGGGAAACTGTTAAAGCATTTAACAGTAAATTATCTATTTTTAGTTTTTTGCAAATTATATGTGTGTTATAGAACATGACAATGAATATTTCATAAAGGATTTGTGGAATAATTTATACATGCAATCTATTTTCTAAATGTTTTTTGCTTTGAAAAAATAGATTTTGTGTAAAGTGACATCATCATAGCTGTGTGATTGATTTAGGATAGTAATATTTCTTAGAATAGGTACCGGCTATCCATATTCTTCAATTTGTACACTCTCCTCCCTATAATACCAATTTAAGCACAAAATTTATACTTGCCACAACTTTCCAAATGCATGAAAGTCTTAAAGAATATAAAAATCATTTCAAAATCTTTGAGAAGCCATCCCACCACTCAAACAAAATTTTTAATTTGAAATGAACTTTGATGTGTAAGGCTTACCCCTTATGCAGTCAAGGAGTGACTCCTTGCACTAACACCTTGGATGAGGAATTACATTTTTCATCCAAAAAGTACTCCCACTCAAAATTTGAGTAAAACCTTATGGAGATAAGTTGAAAATACGAGTTGAAAAAGTAGTTTTGTTATTTTATTATTTTTTAATATTTATACATTTTTACTCCAAAAATTCATCCCTCGTGGTTGACATCATCATTTTTAATCCTACTGGTTCTTACAAAGTTTATTTTGGTTGTACGTTTTTCTCAGGAGACCTATTTTAGACCTCAATTTTTCTCTAATGTGAAGACATGGCTCAAAAGAAGAAAAATTGATATAAGTTGAGAAGCCAAGGGCCAGTCTCACACCCCTTTTCAAATCATCTCAAAATATTTAGGGAAAGTATGGAAATAATACTATGAAAAAAAGCACTTTCGCCAACGAAAAAATAAATTCTATCACTCCCAAAGTATCCAAAAAAATTACTACTCCAGAAACTTTGACAATCCCCTCTGCACTTGATTATAACATAATAGAAGACATGAATAAATATCATGTAAACATTTCACTCTTTGAACTTACAAGGATCGTGATCCAGTGGGAACTGCTTGTTTGTGATCTTGAGTAATCTGCATCAAGTGACAACGCTTCTTCACAAAAGGGATATGGTAAGTATTATGGTTACCTGGATTTTTCTCTTAATACGTTAGCATTAAATGCTAACACACTTTTCCCTCCATTTTTTTTAACATTTGAAATATTTAATTACAATGTACACAATTTCTTAGTTGATTCTGGTGCATATGTAAACATAATGCCACTATATTTAGCTAAGAAAATCAATGAAAAATGGGAAAAGAAAAATGCACAAATTATTCAGCTGGAAAACAAATCTTTTCCATGCTATTGGCGAACTCAGAAATGAGCTTATTCTCCTATCATCCAATCAATGAGTTCACCAGTGCAAAAATATAGTAATTGTGGATATCCTGGAAGCATACGGTGTATTGCAAAGTAGAGATTGGTCCTACAAATTACAAGGGTATTTTGCTACTAACTGGTCACATTTATGGCTTTCGTACAAGGGAATAAAAAATCAAATATTGATGAACTCAGAGTCTTACATAAAGCACACTATTACACCCTTCGATGGAAAAAATAGATCGGTTTCTTTCGTAGCTTTTATCTGCAGTAATTGCTTCTTAGAGATTGGCATAGGGTGCTACCTTTCTCAACCTTCCTTAGTCCCACCAAACACACAGTTAGAACACCTTCCTAATATAACTAGTGCAAATGACCTTTGTATAGTATATAGTAGTAGTACTAGTGTAATGGCGTACCTCTTGTACATATGATGTTCGGATTTTATATTTTTATATTTTAAAGACACGAGAGGGATTTGGAGTTGGTTGTGTTTTAGTATACCTGCGATAGAGAAAAAAATTCATCTCAAGCCGCTTGGAATTTGAGTGCACTAACAAAACTATTGAATACAAAACACTCATCCTAGGCTTAAAGAAGGTCATTCACCTCAATGTTATAGTTCTTAAGGCAATAGGTGACTCATAAATCATCATGCAACAAGTACACAATACTATATATTATGTGTCACCTCACTTGAAAATTTATCAACAAGAGGTATGGTGGTTAATTTATCAATTCCAAGATTTTAATATTATATATGTTCCTAGAATGTGTAAAGTAGTTGCAAATGCATTAGCAAATTCTATTACTAGGTTGTCACCACTTAGGGATGGATTTTTTGTTGAAATTATTTATAAGCCATATGTTCTAGATAATGTCACTAATTTACAAATTTTTAATTATTACCATCACATACAATATTTCATGGTGAACATTGATGTATTCAAAGATGCATCTATTGATGATGACAAGAAAGAAAGAGTGTTGCAATATGTGGCTTGAAAAAACAAGGAGAATCCCATGCAAAAGGGCCATGCCAAAGGGCATGGTATCATTAGAAAAGTTATATGACTTACAAAACCTCTTTAGAGATCCAGTCAACGCTAGAACCCATAGTTCAACATTGTTGCATGAGCAGATAAATATTAGAACACATAAAGATATGAAGTTTGTGAATTTCAGTACTTTTTGCACACCACAAGAGCGACAAGATTTTATTTTCTTATTCAAGTAGTACCGAGATGTTTTCGTGTGGATTTACATTGAGCTCAAAACTTACGATGTGTGAATAACCCAACATGTTATTCCGATTAAGGAAGGGGCCAAGCCTTTTCAGCAGAATTTGTGGAAGGTACATCCAACACTTGAGACCCTGATTCAGAGGGAGCCACAGAAACTGCAGGATGCTTGGATTATTTATAAAGTGCGACATTCAACCTAGGTATCTATTATGGTCCTAGTGAGGAAGAAATATGAGAAAATATGCTTATGTGTATATTTCGAAAATCTTAATCATGCCTCAGACAAACACAACTTCCTTGTGCCATATATGGAATATATTTTGTAGGCAATATTGGGGTTAGAAATCATTAGGGGAATTTTGAGGTCTAAAATGGGCCTCCTAAGGAAATTATAAAATAATAGTGGAAATACTAAAATAAAAATTGATTACATCATCAACTTTTAGAGGGAAAAAAAGAAAAAAACTACTTTTTCAACTCGTCTTTTAAACTTATCACCCAAAGTGTTTACCCAAATTTCAAGCAGGAGTACTTGTTGGATGAAAAATTTAATTCCTCATCCAAGGAGTACCCATGTTGCATACTTTCGATGGATCCTTCTACACGAAAAATGAGAAACACATGAAAATATGTGATTACAATCACGTTTTTCATGGATTTCTTATTTTTCGGGTAGAAGGATCCATAGAAAGTATGCAACATGGGTACTCCTTGGATGAGGAATTAAATTTTTCATCCAACAAGTACTCTCGCTCGAAATTTGAGTAAAAAATTTGGGAGATAAATTGAAAATACGAGTTGAAAAAATAGTTTTATTATTTTATTATTTTTTAATATTTTTACTCTTTTACTTAAAAAATGGTGAATCATCCCCCATGGTTGACATCATCATCTTGAATCCTATTGGTTCTTATAAGGTTTATTTTGGTTGTACATTTTACTTAGGAGGCCCATTTTAGACCTCAAAATTCTCCTAATCGTTCTGTTTGCTGGATGGATATTTTGGATACAACCAGGTACTGGTCTGAGAGCTTGAGAGACTAAAAACTAATTGTTGAATGAAGTGGGGTATGTCCACGTTCAAAATAATTCCATTTAGGCTAGTTAATTTCAGTGCGACCTTCCAATGTGAAATGGAAATTGCATTTATCGGTTTGATTGGACAGAGCGTAGTTGTCTATCTAGACGAAGAAATACAACCATTTATGCCACTTGAAGAAAATCTTTGAGTGATGTAGAAAATTTAGGATGCCACTTAATCCAAAGAAGATTATTTTTTTATTTTATGAGGGAAACCTCTTGGGCCACATCATCGGGAAGAGTGGGATTAAAGTCAAGCCTGAAAGGGTCAAGGCTATTACGTAGATTCCCTTCTCGGTGAATAAGAAAGCCATGTAGTCCTTCTTAGGGCAGATCAATTTTCTCTGCAATTTCATCTCCAGTTACATTGAAATTGTAAAAACTATGCGGGAAATGGTAAATAAGGATGAAATATACAAGTGGGATAAAAGGGAAAAATATTTCCCATGTATCAAGAAATCTATCGCAAAAGCACCAACATTGTACAACCCAAATTTCAAAAAATAATTTTTTCTCTAAACCTTCACTTTTGATATGTCCCTTGCCACTATAATTACACATAAAGATGATCAAAATAATTAGTGACCAATATCTTTAATGAGTGTGAACCGACAAGGACCCAAACTTAACTATCCCATGTTGTGAAACCAGCTCCAAAAATAGAAGAAAAGAGATATCAACGCCTTAGAAATAAGCCACTTCGAGGGGGAAACCTCCAATACATTACATGAATGAAAAATTCTTGGATGATACAAATGAAAAAACCTGTTTTCTATATATAGGAGTCCATGGGGCCACAATGTAATCCTAGTGGGGCCACAATATAATCCTAGTCAACCTAACAATAATAATGTAAGGGCACAATAATAACAATATGGGGGCTACAGGGGTACAAAAATAACAATTAGGGGGGCTACACTAAAATAAAAAGGGACTACACTATTAATATAGGGACTTAAAATCCCACCATCGATAAACAAGCGTATGTAGTCTATAAGGCGGTAAAGAAATTTCAGCCCTATCTCTTGAAGAATCATGTTATCATCTTTGTTACACACTCAATAGTCATATCATTGTTCTTACAACAAGAGATGGTTGAGAGAAGAGAGAATTGGAAGATTGGTTTCCAAGAGTTCGACTTAGAGTTCAAACGAGTTCACACTATCAAGGGCCATGGTATTTTTCAACAACAAAAGAAGCAGTGGATATAATAGAAGATGATCCATTCAAGTGGGAGAAAGAAACATAAATGTATTATGTTGAGTGAGCCACCCCCACTTCCATTTAAAACTCTTGGTATGCATATGTGCACCAATATCTTTAGCATGGCACTTTATCGTCCCACTTATCTACACAACAGAAGAGAGAAGTTATATTAAAAGAATTATCTTACCAATTGGTCCATGGGGTGATTTTCAGAAAGCACCATAATGAATTATTTTTCATATTCCTGTAAGTGCATGATTTAGAGAAATTTTTACGTGATATCCACAATGGACTATCCTGGGGACACTTTTTTGGGTGATGCTACTATAAAGTCATGCGGGCGGATTTTTTTGGCCCACATTATTCCAGGATGATCACACATATTCCCTCAAGTGTCTGGTCTGTCATAAGTTTTTCAACTGAGGAAAGAAGTCAGTTTCCCCGTTGCAGCCTATTGTCATGGAAGAACCATTTCAACAATGGGGCTTAGATCTCATCGGTGAAATATTTTTGCATTCATCAAAGCAACACCACTATCTCCTTACTTCCACATAATACTTAGCGCGATGGAAAAAAGAAGTCCTATTGAAGCAAGTGAATGATCAATAATTCATCAACTTCCTTAAACATAATATCATTTCCAAGTTTGGTGTTCCTACTTCACTTGTTTTTGACAATGCAACATACTTTTCATCGTTGAGATTATATGATTTTGAATTGGAATATGGAATTTTATTCAAACATTCTCTAAATTACTATCCACGAAGAAATGGTCTTGCTAATTCTACTAATAATAACATTATCAAAATTATAAAGAATATTATTTTCTCTAAACAAAGGAACTGGCACTCTGCTTTAGTGAATGCCTTATGCGATGACTGAGTCATGCAAAAAATTTCTCTGAATACGTCTCCTTACTTCCTAGCATACAGAAAAGAAGCCATCATACCCCCAAACATCTACCTTTCTACCCTTCAAATCTCAAAACAATCCTATAAAAATCCTTTCTTATTTCTCCTAAAATATCGTTGCAAGATGTGGCATGCGCAAGCAAGGAGAACCCCATGACGAAGGGGGTGGTATCATTAGAAAAGTTGTATGACTTGCAGAACGACTTTAGAGGGTCATTCAACACTAAAATCCATAGTCAAACGTTGTCTCATGAACATATAAATCTTGGAATGGAGAAATATCGAAATTTTATAAATCTCGGTACTTGTTGCACACCACAATAGCGATAAGATCTTATACGCATATTCAAGTTGTACCGAGATGTTTTTGCATGGAAATATGATGAAATCAAAACTTACAACGTCCGAATAATAAAGCAATGAGTGACCAATATCTTATGAGTTCCAGCCTAAAAGGACCTAAACTTAACTACCACGCCATCAATAAACAAGCTCCAATCCTTGTGGATCAGACTTGTTTTTGTACACAAAAGGCTTGGCCAACACACATATCATCTTAAATCTCTAGATGGGGTGTGTGACTCTCTTCCTGTTAATGGCCAAGAATTAAAAAGATATTTTCAATAATTATCTAGGGTTGTTCCCTGTGTTATGCACATAGTTTATTTTCTTTCTTGCTAGTTTTTTTGGCCTTTTGTTTTGTGTTGTTTATGTAAATAAGCATCGTGTGTGAGCGTGTTTCCTGGATTCTTTGTGTGTGGCTTAATTGAAAAGAGTCTTGTGACACCACAACTTTTGGCTAGCCTTCGATCCTCCTTCTTTGTGTTGGTTACATATTTTGGTAAATGATGTTCTGACATAAAATATGATCCTTCCATATGGAGATTTTTGTGTTGAACCATGATTCCTATGTCTATTCTAGAAAGCTTATGCTCATACCCGATTTTTTATGTTTCGGTGTTTTCTTTATTATCCAATAAAGTAGAAAATGAATAGGGGAAATATCAAAATGAGTAAACCTAAATAATAGGTATTTATACACTTCTCTGAAGTAACAACCTCCTTTGCTCTCAATAATTTGGGATCCCTCTTCCTCCCATGAAATGAATAAGTGCATATGCACAATCCTATTAAAAATAAATAAATAAAGGTGAAAGTAGAGAAAGGCTTCCTGTAGAGAGAGGTGAAGCAAGCAACTCTATTAGGGTACTGGCTGTTAGGTTCCCGTGATTTGTTAGATTGGTGAGATAAAATGCACAGGGTAACATCAAAACAGTCTTTGGATTCCTAGGACCTAGCCTTCCTAGACTCAGAGAGGGCTCTCTCTATTTATGCAAATTATGTGAACTTGTTTGCTTATAGGGTTTTCATTTTAGGCTAGTTGTTAAGTGTAGGGTTTGTTTTCTGGTTTTGGTTGGGTAATATGACCAAGTAGAATAGATGGAATGAGGAAATATTCAATTCATTAGGCTATGGAGTCTATAAAAGTCATGGAAAGTTAAACAATGGATCAGGGAGCATCATAAGGAAAATCTAGCACTGGTCAATGGATTTTCAAATTTTATGGGAAATGAGATGGACATCAAGTTTGTGAACAAAGGTAGGGTAAAGGGAAATCAATAATTCTTTATCATGTAACCTTTTTAAAAATAAGGGACTTAAATACATAAGCATGAAGAAGTAATCAATAGACAAGGTAAACCAGTAACTCTTTGATTCAACTTAAGCACATAAGCATTTAAACAAACATTCCAATGAAATATAGAAGGCGGGAAACTCATTTAACTTCTGGTGATTTCACCTTCAAGGTTATAAAACATTCAAGATACACATATAACATTAATCAAAGAAGAGGGAACTCCTAAACATCATTGATCATAGCTATGAAGATCTCCAAAACAATTATTCAAGCATGGACAAAGGGCATGATCAAAACATAGCCTCTTTGGCAGACCTAATTAATGGTACTTTGGAGAGAGACCTCAAGAACAGTGTTTAGAGACATCAAACAAGCAGGGATAACCATAAAACATCTTTGATACCTAATTTATTAAACAATTCATTAAATAAACAAGTTTGGGGGGTCTAGAGAGTAGTTAAGAATTCTCTAGAAAGACCCAACAGAGGAAAACATAGAGGCAGTGAAGAAAAAACAGAGCTAAGGTGCCTTTGAGAACATTTATTAGTATAAATCCTTTGTCCTACTGCAATTTAGAAAGATGGAAACATAATGAAACATGAGAAAACAATAACTGAAATAGAAGCACTTCACCATTAACCAAGCTTAGGGATCCTGCAAGCAAGCCTCCTCCATCAACAAGCAAAACAAGCCTTTCACAAGCTCCACAACACCAAATTTCTCTTCAACCTCCAAAAGACTATGTATTGCTCCAAAGAATCATAAAATGCCAACATTTAAAATGAAGCCCTCATGCTCTATTTATCTAGAAAAGGAGGGAAAAAACTCTAGATAGGGTTAGAAAATGTCATAAATGCCCAAGAGACCATGCAAGCCCAAGGCACAAAATTTCCCATGAAATAAATGAAAAAATAAATTCTAGCAACTAATTCTATAGTGATTTGACTCAAAAAACATTAAAATATCATTTTACAATAAATGAGTGTGTTTTTTTTAATTTTTGGCCAAAAACACACAGTGTTGTCTATAAGCGCAACACCTTGACAGGCAGAAAATAGGCCCACTTGCAGCCAAGTTTTGGTGACCTTCCTGATGTTGGAATTTTCCCCGTGATGGCCCGTTGGAAATATGGCTGAGTATACTTTCCAAATATACCATTGGTTTTCTAGTTGAGCTCTTGTAACATGTTTAAAATGAAATTTTCCCAACACTTCTTTGAGCACAACGCCAAGGCTGAAAATGAGGCAGAATGGTATAAAATGAGGTGTTTTTTGACCTTTTGAGGGGTAAAAAATGCCCCAAATGCTCTGAAATTTGGTGAGCATAGTGTACTAGGCATGCGAAATCCAAAAATGTAAAGTTCTCCCTCTGAGGATGCTTGAGGAAAAAGCATAGCGCCAGGGGTGCTGCACTTATAGGCCTCCAAATTCACAAAAAACCAAAAATTGTCAAAATTCTCTCAAATTTGGTGGATGTCTTCCTCATGGGGCTTAAGAAGCCTGTAGAAAATCTTGAGGCAATATTTCAAGGTTTACTTGGTCTTTTCCTCTTTTTAGTGTTTTTAATTTCAATGAGGGCCTCTTTGAGCTTGGCACTAGTGAGTTTGTTTTTTCAAGGCATAATGTGTAGGCCAAGGTCTCTTTTATCTTCTTCATATGCTTGTGCTCATTCTTGTAAGAATCAATAATGTATTGTTCCATGCCAAGACTCCTTTGTAGGTATTTAATCTCTGTGTTTTTTCTTTGAAGTAGTATGCTATTGGCCCTCTTCTTGTCTTCACTTTCACTCTCTAGGTCAATGATGCCAAGTCCTTGTTTAAGCTCCTTCTCAGCTTTACTACTTCTTTTCACCTTTGTTTGCCTTTGCCAAGATTTTGAACTGAGGTGTATGGCTTGGTCCCTTGCCTTTTTGAGGCAGAAAACACAACCTGGGCCCTCTTTGATATGCCAATGAAAAAGGTGTGATCATGGTCTTGTTGGTGTTTTATCATGGTTGTGATCCTTATTTTCATTATCATCCTTCTCACTTTCTTCACTATCACTATGACTGAAATGACTGTTTTCAGCCCTTTCTTCATTTTCTGCACTGTCAACATACTCATCACTTTCATCATCAACCTTACTGTTTACTTCCCCACTGACCTCTAGACTATCCTTTGTGTTGCCTTCATTTTGCTTATCATCATTGTCACTGTGGGGGTCACTGCCTTTACTATTTTTATGACTATCATGACTGTTGTCATAACTATCATGAATTTTTTCTTCTTCACGTATTCTTGCTTCATTATCTTCTGCATTTTTGTCACTTGCTTCATCTATATCCATGGTGTTTTTGCTTCAGCATGAATTTCATTGCTTTGATTTTCATCATTGTCAAGCCCACTGCTCTTTTCTTCATAATTTGTTTCTGTTTCTCTATCATTCTCTTCATCCTCACTAAGTTTATCACCTCCACTATCAACACTTTTTTCATCATTATTACCCTCCTCTGTTTTCATATCTTCTACCTCTTGTGTGCTTAACTGATCATTTCCTTCATCTTCACTTTGGTTTGACTCATGGTCAATCTCACCCTCATTCTCACTTAATTCTTCATTTCCACTTACTTCTTCATCTGATGCATCAAGAGAAGGGGAGGAAGGGAGGTTTTCTTGAGGTGAGGAAATTTTGATTTTGGAGGAGGGCTTCTCTTGAACTGATTGCAGTTACCCTAGTTCACACCCCTTTAAATGACAATTACTTGCTTGGAGGTTAAAAACAGAGGCTTATTCTTTATGAAGAGCTAGGGTTTGCAAAGCCTAGGATTTAATCATTCTTTTAACCAATAAATCACGAAAAACACTTGAGGAGGAGGGAAAAAGACCACCTATCAGTTTTAGCTTGCTTGTAGGGTCTTAAAAATAGCTTGGAGGGTTTTTCTTGAGCCTTTGGCACCTTTTTTGAAATTTTGGAGAATTTTAGCATAAGCACAATGCCCTCCCCACACTGTCATGTGCCTTTGACTGCAGCATTGGGCAAGTCAGTTCCTGCCCTGGGCGCAACACTGCCCATGTGTAGGCCTACTAGGTTGTATGCATAGCATCGGGCCTGTCGGGTCACACTCTACACGCAGCACCGGGCCAAAAAATCGGGTGATTCGGGCCTAGGCGTGTCAGGTTAAGTTGTGTGTAGCATTGGTCTATAAGCGCAATGCCTCCCATTATATGTGCAGTGCAGTGGAAAATTTTCACTGTGAAGACCTCTCTATGCGCAGTGCCAAGGTATGTGAGCGCAGTGCTGGGCTCTAAGCGCAGTGCCAGTGAACTTGCCCAACATTTCTCAAAAACTCAGAATTTTCTCCTGGAATATCTTTTATCTCCTTGCAAATGAAAAATGAGCTAAAAATGATAACTGAGATGCTTTTATACCCTTGAGAAATAAATTAAAATTAGAAATACACTTTTGCTAAGGTTTTGTCACTTTATCATTTTTGACTGATATCTTTTGACCCTTTATTGCAGATGATTTGAAACTTTCCAAAGTAATTCTTCCTCCTTTGGTGATGGCTTGGTGGAGAGATGAAGAGGTCCCTTTTAACCTTTGGGGTCTAGGCACTACTAAACCTCTTTTTGTTGCACTGAGAAAATTGAAAAACATGTTTTTATCCCTTTTTGACATTTCTGAGTGTAAGTGATCTGGACACATGTTTTCTTACCTTCTTACTGATTTTTGATAGTGATACATCCACTTTGACAAAGAATACAAATAATGTGTTCTATGTCTCCTCTTGGCCACTTTTGATTTGTTGCAGGTGCCATGATACAATTTTTTTTGACCCCTTTGTCATTCTTGGATTTTGACAACCTCAGTTACTCAACAGTAAACTCATTATTAGCTTGGTTTTACATTTTGAAACTTAACCTTATGCCTTCTTTCCATTGATCATTTAGCGGACTTGATCTCCCTCACATTGATACTCTTTGTATTCTTTCCCTTTGAGGCAGTGAAGCATTGTTACCTTGGCAAACCATGGAGGTCACATTTTAACATCTTTTTGAAAACCTTCTGCTGTTATGATGGAGGCCCATAGTCTTCATTTCATCCTCTTTGCCTATCTTTCCAAAATCTTAGGTTTTAGAGCTGTTAGAGAAGAATGATTAGTGTTGTCTTCTAAGTTCTCTATAGCCCTTTCAAGTTCATTCATTTATGTCCAGTTCACCTCACCTTTTTCCCTTCTTCATTTATAACTTCTAAAAATCTTCAAATCATGCTTGGTTGTGCTAATATGCCATCAGTCCTTGTGGTTTTCTACATTGGCTTGCTTGCTTGGCACTATTGTTGGTCCAATCTGTTCTAGAAACCCTGATCTTCCCTAAAAATAGGCTACTTCCTCTTCTTTGTTGTGGTCGTATTTTAGTGAGGAGCTGGCCTCTTACCTTCCCTAATTTTCTGCTGATAGTTACCTTGACATTCCTGCAGAAATGTCAATCATGGGCAGTTGTTCTTTGCAGATTTTGAATTTGATTAAGGAGGTCTTCCTTGAAGGTTCTTCTGATCGGTTTTGGTAACAATAGATGTTAACATTCTTTTCCATTTGATTCACCTTCTTGGCACATGAAAAACATTGATTTCGAACATAAAAGATAACCCTACAACTTATGAAACTCTAGTGACCTAGTGGGAGGCTCTTTGACTGAAAGGATTGGCTTATGATTTCCAAGTATAAAAAACATATTTTTTTGACATATAGGTGTATTGAGGATCCAAAACCCAATATGCTTGATTTATTCAAAGAGCCTATAGAGGTAGCTTTTAAGACCATCAATGCTTAAGGTATTTGATGAACATGAGAGAAGGTAATCTATTTGGAAAATTTAGAGGAAAATGAAAAGGTATAGGGAAAACAAAGTCTTGAGGTTATGGGTGTGAAAATGGGATAGAGAGGAGTGTCATAAGTCCATGAGGGATTTTTTTTAGGAGTGGTAGGCTAATCAGGGAAACAACAGAGTTAAGTGATAGTGACAAATTTATCCTAAGGATAATGAAGGCAGTGAGATTTCTAAAACTCACAATATTCATGAATTTTGTTTTTTTAGAAATCTAGGATAAGAATTTAGCCATCTACAAAATAGAAAAAATTACTGATGAATAACATTGGCTCCACTTGGGGAGGGCAGCTCCTTTTTAGGAGGTGTCCAAAATTACATATATATGGGTTTATGAAGACCAATGCCTCATCCATTGGGCAGATTTTCCTCTTTTCATTTGCTGATGTTTCTTTTGAAGTTATGATATCAAGAACCTGAAAAACATGATTACTTCAACTTCATCTCTACCTACCCATCTTACTTGGCCTAGCATTTTTTCTTCCTTGGGTGCACTTAAACTGGAAAACCCTTGACATTTTTATTTTGAAAACAAAAAAATTATCTACTTCTATTCTTATTACTTCCAAGAGTTCAGATTATGCTAGTGAACTCTTTTTATTCTCTACCTAGACTATCTGATTGTCAATATTAAGATGCATGACAAAATTTATTTTCTAAGCTATTGACAAATTGAGAACATGGTTTGAATTGGGATTAGGCAATATGATTCACCATGGGCTATGGCATTAGGACAAGCTACACACAAAAATTATTTTTGTACAAACAAAACTAGAAATCATGAGGGTTGTGATTCATCATTTGTTAAGTCTCATCATCTTTCTCTTTGGTTCAGATTTGAGCATGGAGAACCAATATCTTTTATTCCTAATCTACTCTTACTGACAAGTCAAGTTTATATGGTTTGACAGATTCTTTCTCACTAACCTACCAGCAATAAATTAAAAACATGTTTAGCCATGATTAGGCTAGATAACTGAATAAAACTCCTTTCTTATCAAGTAGTGGCATTTAGGCTTGCACACTTTCAATATCACTATTTTTTGGGTATGGGGCTGTACCTCTTTTTCAAATCTGCCCTCTTATTTCCTCTTTCTATGTTTTTGTGTTTTTACTGATTTTCCTCATGAAATGTTATGTACAATGAAGGAAAGTTTCAAACTAGGGATTTTGACAAAAATGGTACTTGAGCATCCTGTCATCAACATGATCTCCAATCAGCCCTTTTCCATTCATCTCTTGCAATCATAAAACCTTTTTATTTCCATTTGAGTGCATGGTGTAAGGATTTTTCCAAAAAAATTCAAATAGGCCATGCTCTCCTTTTCATTTTTTCTTTGAGTCTTGCTTCCAAACCTTGCTTTTGTCAAAGATCCTTCTTAGGTGAAAAAGATATTCTTCCTTAGTTTTCAAACACACCAGGATGTCATCAATGTATATAATAGTGAAGTAACTCAAATTAGGAGTCATGGCCCTTTGGAAAGCAGCTTCCGCTCCCCTCAAAATAGAAGGCATTTGATCAAACATGTAGGTTTTCCAGGCTACTTTGAGAATGGCTTTATGCTGATTAATTGGAAGTGTTGTCACTTGATGGTAACCTGAAACACTACCATGCAATGACATCTTGTTAGAAACTCCTACCCTTTATAAAGTATGATTTATCTTAGGAAAAGGGTGTTTGTTATTTAGGGAGGGTTTATCTAGGTTCCCAAAGTCTACACATAGTCTATACCTTTTGGTTTTCTTTGTTAGTGACACAAATTGCTCAAAAGGTTCATGGTCTCTCTTGAAAGGAAATCCTCTTTGAATAATGTTTTTGTCACAAGGTTTTGAGCTGTCATCACTATATACAAAAGGATCCTGAAACTTTTTAAACACCCTTATGTATTTCAGTTTTATGTGAAATGGTAAAGTCTGGGATAAATTAATCATTTTGGGTCTTTCTGGGCTCCCTACATTATACTCCTCTATATCAGTCTCGGTAGATACTCCCTTAGGGTCCCTAGCAACATTTTTAGGATTCAAAAACTATTCTAAAGTGACAAAACCTTTTGATGATGATTTGTCTATGCATGGAAAAACCTTAAGACTCTTTTGATCCAGAATCCTAAAAAATTGTGTTATGTAAAAGTATTCCATCAATTTTGGATTGGCAAAAGGAATTGGTTCTGATTTTGAGGTTTGTCCTTCATTTGAGCAACCTGATTCAGATTCTAAACTGGTTTTTGGTTTTGCAATTTCATTTTCAGTTTGAAGAAATTTAAGTTCAGCTTTGCCATCATGTTTTTTTTGCACCAAACTGCTATATTTTTGGCGGTTGAGTTCTTCATGCAGTGCCTGGTTTGGCTGTTGAGGTGTGCTAGGATCTGTCTCAACTTCATTTATCTTTTCATCAATGTCTTCTTAATTATATAAAATGAATGAGTCAATATCTGAATGAATGGAATAAAGAGGTGTGTTGTTTGGCCTTTCTTGGCTGCTAACCATAAACTTCATGTGTGATTCCTGGTATAATATCCTTGTTTGGTTAAAAGTAGCAATGGTAGCATAAGACATGTCAAGTTGGAGGTTCCACTAAAGCTTGGCTCCCCAATATCTGGATAAAAGCATGACATACTTAGGGGGAATCCCAGCTACTAATATGTCCATGACCAGGCCCTTAGCCAGAATTTGTGCCAGATTGACACATAAATCCTTGATTAGGCCCAAAAACTTGACCCTACTTGAATCGAAGGAATATAGGTCTTTGTAAGGCTTGGTTATTTCTAGGCCTAATCTCTCCATCACTACCTTTCGCATGAGGTTGTGAGAGGTACCGGAGTCTAGCATGGCATTATGCAAGATTTTTTCATGTATGTTTAAGCTAACATAGAATGGGGGAATGGCTCCTTCTTGGTATTTTCCTTCTACTTCAGGACCAAACAATAGCTCTGGTTTATCATCTATCAAGTTTAAAGTATCAGTATAATTTCCCATGTTTAAGACTTTTAGAACTTGGGACCTGTACATGTCTTGGGTTATCAGTTCAGTGAGAGGCATGGTGATCTTGATTTTTGCAATCTCTCCCTCAAAACTGAAAGGCACTTGTGTTTTAGACATATTTACATCAGTCTTATCAGCCATAATTTTTTCTACAAGTTTAATTTGCTGATTCTGTTTTGAGACTTTGGACAAAATAGTTTCCTTAGGGCCACCAGTAGAGGCACTAGAGCAGCCTATGTCACCACTTGGTTGGCTAGTTTTGCCTTTGTTTGGATCAATTTTCTTAGCCATGGTGTTAGTAATGTCTATTGTCTTCTTAGGAGTGTTTTAGGTGTTTTCCTAACATCAGTGTCTTCTTTGTTATTTTTGGAGTTTTCTTGGTTCTTTTTGCTCCTAAGGTCATATTGCCTATGTACTTCGATTATGGAATTTTCAAATCCCAATTGGTAGTCTTTAGAATCCCCATAGTTTTTTTTAGTTTGATCTGAGGAAAAGAAATCATGTTCTTCTTCGGTGAGGAAAACATCACCCTCGTTGTCAGAACCTATCAAGTTTACATGGTTTTCTATAGATTCTTCAGACTCTCTTCCCTCTTCATCTACATAATTGTCTTGGAAAGGGGGCCTGATTTGTTGGTCATTGTCTCTTGGTCTATTTTGGGGAGGATCTCTTCTGAAGTTTGGATTCCTATTTCTGTTTTGGGGATTTTCTTGGTTTTCCCTAGGAGGTGTTCTTTCACTCAATTTTATTCTTTCCAACATTCTTTCCATTACCCTCACTAAGTTATCAATATTGGCATCAGATGAGGAGGTTGAGGCCATTGTTTCATCTTTGTAGGTGACCCTATTTTTTGATCTCATCCTAGCCCTATTTTCAATCAGGTTGGTCTCTACACTTATAGCTCCCTTTTGCATGTCTTCTAAAGTTAAGGGCTCTCTTTCTCTTAGTTGATAGGCCATGTCTGGATCTAAACCTTCTAGAAATTTTGCTAAAGCTAAGCCTTGTGGGGGTTTCATGTCTGGTGGGAAGGAATTGTAAACACTATTGAACCTGGTACAATAGTCTTGGACACTTTCCCCATTGTTTCTCTTATGGTTCTAATATTCTGAGAGGATTTGGATAGGGTTTTTCTTGATTTCCCACTTGTTTATAAATGTTTGGTAAAGGGAGGGGAGATCATGTATGGTGTTATGAGTCAATATTTTGAACCATTTTTTGGCTTCTCCTCCTAAGATTTGTGAAAATATCCTCATTTTAATGGTTTCCTCTTCTATTTCCATGTAATCAAAGGCATCATTTATCCTATCTACATGTTGTTGGGCAGTGATGGATTCAGCTCCGGTAAAGTGAGGGATTTTGGACTAGTAATCATGTGTTAAAGGTAACAAAGGTTGTGGTAGTACCAGGGGGGCATACCATGCTGCCATGATGGGAGTGAACGAGATCCAAGGATGATTTATAAGGGGATGGTTTGTGAGAGGGGGTGGGGGATGAAGTGGAGTGGCTTGGACAGTGGATGTGTGGATGGAGGTGGTAGAGGTACTTGGACCAGCAAACTGGTTCTTAATAGACTTGGTATGAAAAGAGCTAAAGTGATGGGGAAGTTGAAATTCAGGGAGAGTGGAAGGAGAGGCTTCTCTACTTGAACTCTGTTGCAAATCTAAGGGCTCAAGGTCAGTCTGGTCAATCCCACTTTGTGACTTGGTTCTAAAAATATTTCTTGTATGGTGCAAGTCAAACTGGGGGTCTTGCAAGGCTGTAATATGTTCAGGGATAGAGCTTGCTCTATGAATGGTCCTAGTATTAGTTAAGTTTCTAGTTTTATAAGTTTTCCACAAAATATTTTCTGGGTCATCAACTATGGTGGGAAGATTTGGGTTTGGGTGAGATCTGGTACTGATCCTTTATGAAGCCAGATTTCAAACTCAAAATGTAGAGAGGTTGAAAGTTTTAGGATTTTTTCAGAAGGATGACCTCTCTTAGTGTTTGCTAAATTCACAATGTGTGAATAGGCTTCTAAACTTCTTAGGGCTGATTTGACACAATCCTAGGGAATTATAAGAACACTAGTAAAGTTAGAAGGCCTATTGGAGGTTTGTGGAGTCGCTAGGTGGATGTTTTTTTTGTTGTTTTAAGTATGTATGTTTATGGTTCACCACCAATAACTGACAAAAACAAATCTAGGGATGTTTTGGGGTTTTCTGAGTTCCTTTATTTAGCCCTAAGGTTTCTATGAGTGTCCTATAGTTGAGTCATAATTTTTCTAGGATGGTGAAACAACTAGATTCTACTTCTTGGCTAATAGTTTGAGTTCTTAAATTCCCAATAGACCATGCAAGGCCCAAGGCACAAAATATCCCATGAAATAAATGCCAAAATAACTTCTAGCACCTAAGTACAGAGTGATTTTCCTAAAAAAACATTAAAATATCATTTTACAATAAATGAGTGTGTTTTTTTGACTTTTGTCCAAAAACACACAGTGTTGTCTATAAGCACAGCGCCTTGACAGGCAGAAAATAGGCCCACTTGCAGCCTAGTTTCGGTGACCTTCCTAATGTCAGAATTTTCCTCGTGATGGCCTGTTGGAAAGATGGCTAAGTCTAATTTCCAAATATATAATTTGGTTTCTGATTGAACTCATGTAGCTTGTCCAAAAGAAAATTTTCCCAACACTACTCTGAGTGCAACGCCAAGGCTGAAAATGAGGCAGAATGGTAGAAAATGACGTGTTTTTTGACCTTTTGAGGGGTAAATAATGCCCCAAATGCTCTGAAATTTGGTGAGAATAGTGTATTAGGCATTAGAAATCCAAAAATGTAAATTTATCCCTCTGAGGATGGCTAAGGAATAAGCGTAGTGCCAGGGGTGTTGCGCTTATAGGCCTCCAAATTCACAAAAAACCAAAAATTGTCAAAATTCTCTCAAATTTGGTGGATGTCTTCCTTATGGGGTTTATGAAGCTTGTGGAAAATATTGAGGCAATATTTCAAGGTTTACCTGGTATTTTCCTATTTTTAGTGTTTTGAATTTCAATGAGGGCCTCTTTGAGCTTGGCACTAATGAGTTTGTTTTTTCAAGGCATAGTGTGTAGGCCAAGGTCTCTTTTTATCTTCTTCATATGATTGTGCTCATTCTTGTAAGAATCAATAATGTTTTGCGCCATGCCAAGGCTCCTTTTTAGTTCTTTAATCTCTGCATTTTTTCTTTGAAGAAGTATGCTATTGGCCCTCTTCTTGTCTTCACTTTCACTCTCTAGGTCAATGATGCAAATTCCTTGTTTAAGCTCCTTCTCACCTTTACCTCTTCTTTTCACCTTTGTTTGCATTTGTCAATATTTTGAACTGAGGTGGATGGCTTGGTCCCTTGCCTTTTTGAGGTAGCAAATACAAGCCTGGGCCCTCTTTGATATTCCAATGAAAAATGTGTGATCATGGTCTTGTTGGTGTTTTTATCATGATTTTGATCCTTATTTTCATTATCATCCTTCTCACTTTCTTCACTGTCACTATGACTGAAATGACTATTTTCATCCCTTTCTTCATTTTCTGCACTATCAACATACTCATCACTTTCATCATCAACCTTACTATTTACTTCCCCACTAACCTATGGACTGTCCTTTGTGTTGCCTTCATTTTTCTTATCATCATTGTCACTATGGGGTTCATTGCCTTTCTATTTTTATGACTGTCATGATTGTTGTCATGACTGTCATGAATGTTTTCTTCTTCACTTATGCTTGCTTCATTATCTTCTGCATTTTTTTCACTTGCTTCATCTGTGTCCATGGTGTTTTTTGCTTCACCATGAATGCCATTGCTTTGATTTTCATCATTGTCAAGCCCACTGCTCCTTTCTTCATAATCTGTTTCTGTTTCTCTATCATTCTCTTCATCCTCACTAATTTTATCACCTCCACTCTCAACACTTTGTTCATCATTATTACCCTCCTTTGTTTTCATATCTTCTACCTCTTGTGGGCTTAACTGATCATTCCTTCATCTTCACTTTGGTTTGACTCATGGTCAATCTCACCCTCATTCTCACTTAATTCTTCATTACCACTTCCTTCTTCATCTGATGCATCAAGAGAAGGGGAGGAAGGGAGGTTTTCTTGAGGTGAGGACATTTTGAGATTAGAGGAGGGTTTCTCTTGAACTGATTGCAGTTACCCTATTCCACACCCCTTTAAATGAAAACTACTTGCTTGGAGGTTAAAAACATAGGCTTATTCGTTATGAAGACCTAGGGTTTGCAAAGCCTAGGATTTAATCATTCTTTTAACCACTAAATCACCAAAAACACTTGAGGAGGAGGGAAAAAGACCACCTATTAGTTTTATCTTGCTTGCAGGGTCTTGAAAACAGATTGTAACTTTCTTTCTTGAGCCTTTGGCACCTTCTTTGCAATTTTGGAGAATTTTGGCATAAGTGCAGCGCCCTGCCCGCATTTTGGTGTGCCTCTAAGTGCAGTTCCGGGTGAGTCGGGTCATGCTCTGTGCACAACACTGCCCGTGTGCATTCCTATCGGGTTGTATGCGCAGCGCTGGGCTGAAAAATCAGGTGAGTTGGGTCTGGGCGTGTCATGTTAGCCTGTGCATAGTGCCTAGATATAAGCGTAGCGTGTCCCACTATAAGTGCATCACAGTGGAAAATTTGCAACGTGATGGCCTCTCTATGCGTAGCGTCGGGGTTTGTGAGCGCAACGCCAGTGAACTTGCCCAAAATTTATCACGAACTCATAATTTTCTCCTGGAAGCTCTTTTATCTCCTTGCAAATGAAAAATGACTAAAAATGATAACTGAGATGCTTTTATACCCTTGAGAAATAAATTAATATCAGAAAATCCACTTTTTCTAAGGTTTTGTCACTTCATCATTTTTGACTGATATCTTTTGACCCTTTATTGCAGATGATTTGAAACTTTTCAAAGTAATTCTTCTGCCTTTGGTGATGGCTTGGTGGAGAGATGAAGAGGTCCCTTTTAACCTTGAGGGTCTTGGCACTACTAAACCTCTTTTTGTTGCACTGAGAAAATTGAAAAACATGTTTTTATCCCTTTTTGACATTTTTGAGTGTAAGTGATCTGGACATATGTTTTCTTACCTTCTTACTTATTTTTATAGTGATACATCCACTTTTACAAAGACTACAAATCATGTCTACTATGTCTCTTCTTGGCCACTTCTGATTTGTTGCAGGTGCCATGACACAATTGTTTTTAACCCCTTCATCATTCTTGGATTTTGACAACCTCAATTACTCAATAGTGAACTCATTATTAGCTTGGTTTTCCATTTTGAAACTTAACCTTATGCCTTCTTTCCCTTGATCATTTAGAGGGCTTGACCTCCATCACACTGATACTCTTTACATTCTTTCCCTTTGAGGCAGTGAAGCTTTGTTACCTTGGAAAACCATGGAGGTCACCTTCTGACATCTTTTTGAAAACCTTCTATTGTTATGATGGAGGCCCATAGTCTTCATTTCATCCTCTTTGCCTATCTTTCCAAAATCTTAGGTTTTAGGGTTGTTAGAGAAGAATAATTAGTGTTTTCTTATAAGTTCTCTATAGCCCTTTCAAGTTCATTTATTTATGTCCAGTTCACCTCACCTTTTTCCCTTCTTCATTTATAACTTCTAAAAATATTCAAATCATTCTTGGTTGTGTTGATATGCCATATGTCCTTGTGGTTTTTTGCATTGGCTTGCTTGCTTGGCACTATTGTTGGTCCAATTAGTACTAGAAACCCTGATCTTCCCTGAACATAGGCTACTTCCTCTTCTTTTTTGTGGTTTTCTTTTAGTGAGGAGCTGGCCTCTTACCTTCCCTAATTTTCTACAGATTTTTACCTTGACATTCCTGCAAAAATGTCAATCATGGATAGCTGTTCTTTACAGATTTTGAATTTGATTAAGGAGGTATTCCTTGAAGTTTCTTCTAATATGTTTTGGTAACAACAGATGTTAACTTTATTTTCCATTTGATTCACCTTCTTCGCACATGAAAAACACTGATTTCGAACATAAAAGACAACCCTACAACCTATGAAACCCTAACGACCTAGTGGGAGGCTCTTTGACTGAAAGGATTGGCTTATGATTTCCAAATATAAAAAACAGACTTTTTTGACATATAGGTGTATTGAGGATCCAAAACCCAATATACTTGATTTATTCAAAGGGCCTATAGAGGTAGCTTTTAATACCATCGATGCTTGAGGCATTTGATTAACATGAGAAAAGGTAAGTTGTTTAGCAAACTTAGATGGAAAATGAAAAGGTATAGGCAAACAGAGTCTTGAGGTTATGGGTGTAAAAATGGGACAAAGAGGAGTGCCATAATTCCATGAGGGATTTTTTTTAGGAGCGGTAGGCTAATCATGGAAATAGTAGAGTAAAGAGATAGTGAAAAATTTATCCTAAGGATAATGATGGCAGTGAGATTTCTAAAACTCACAATATTCATGAATTTTGTAGGATAAGCATTTAGTCATCTAAAAAATGGAAAAAATTACTGATGAATAACACTGGCCAGGCTCACTAGCAATGGATAAATGTTTTTTTCCTGTAGTGGCTCTGTCGGGGTCCTGTCCTGGCCTACTGGCAGTGAAGCAACACTAGGGATGAAAAACTATACTATGAAAATCTATAGCTTGTGAAATAAACTACCCTTTCCTAATTCGAAACCATTATGGGAATTTTGAGGTATAAAATGGGCCTCCTAAGGAAAATAATAAAATAACAGTTAAAATAATAAAATAAGACTTTTAAATTTTTAAAGAAGAATAAAGAAAACTACTTTTTTATTGAATTTTTTACTTATCTCTGTGTAGGTTCACTCAAATTTCAAGAGTAGACACCTGTTGGATTTAGAATTAAATTCCAAATCCAAAGAGTACCCACTCTTCATACTTCTAAGTAGATACACAATGAAAAAAAATGAAAATACATGAAAAATGTATGTCCAAGACACTTTTCTCATGTATTTTCAATTTTTTTCAATGTGGATCTATTCAAAAGTATGTAAAGTGGGGAATCATTGGATGTGAAATTTAATTTTGCATCCAAAAGGTGTCTACTCTTGAAGTTTGAGTGAACAAACAAGGAGATAAGTCAAATATATAATTAAAAAATTAGTTTTCTTCTTCCCCTCCCAAATATTTTCCTTTGGGGATGACATCACCATCTTGAATCCTATTGGTTCATTTAAAATTATTTTTGTTAGTGAAAATTTTGGTTTGAGGCATAATTTTGACCTCAAAATTCCCATAATGATTGTGATATTGTAGATCTTATGTTTTTTTCAACTGAGAATGGAAAAATAGGAATATTTTTATTCATATGGTAAGTGGGAAACCATAGTGATCTGCATGATGAATCAATACCTCTCGAAGAAATAAGACCATGCACAAAAGAATCATCAAATAAAAAGAATATGGAATTATACCAGAGTGTCACTAAGTGTTGTCACTCCTACAACACCCTCCAAAGTTTTGGCCTGCACCCAAATTTTAGGGACTCCTTTTTTCTTGCACACCATCCTCGCAAGCATTAAGACTCATTACATGTGTTTTCTCTAAGTTTTTGAGAACGTTTGAAAGAAAACCAAAGTGTCGTCTCTACGCATGATAAGTTTCATACATTGCACAAAAGATTATTTTGGTGGTTTCAAGAGGTTATATTTGTGTAAATTAGTTGTTCCTATCATGTAAACATCTGTCACACTCATTTCCAAAGTTATAAGAATTGTTGCACAAGTGCCATCACTATTGTCGCAAAGTGTATCTTTGATGTCACACTTGTCATATGTGTTCGCAAAGTTGTCGCAGAGAGGGAAGTGTGTTTTTCATGAATTTTGGATGATATAGGTTGTGTCCTAAAGTGTTATAAGTGTGTGATCATAGTCAAGTCTTATCATTGTTCACATCAGCTTCACCGATCCCACACTTTGCCAAATCTGGAAACTTACCTAACAAGAAACCTAGCCTCATCCATCCTTATTGAACTGTGCATTGCACAGTATGAGCCCTCAAATTTAAGCCCTACCTCTTGGCTCTATCCAATTCATAGTTACTTCCTCCTAGGACTTTGCACTACACAATCACAGTGCTTAATCCTAGCCTATGACCCTAAAATTTTAGTAATTTCTTTCTCCTACCCAGTCAATACTCCACATTGTGCAGTCATAAGGCTCAACCTTCAACCCTGAGATATTAAAATATTAAATTAAAAAATCATCTAGCCTCCTTTGCCTTCCAAAATCACGTAGTGATCAATATCAATGCTCAAGCCCTCATCCTGGCTCCCTGAGCTCCCAAACTATGCAATATTTTACTCAGTCCCAGCCTGAACTATTCATTGCGCAGTCTCAAGGCTCAAGCCCAAAAATTGGTTGCCTTAGTTGTGCAATGGTAGAGTAAATAAGCCTCTCCCTTAGCCTTTCATCTTGTTCCGGCTCAGTCAATGGATCATCATGCAACATCTTAGACTAGGGTTTGATCAAACTGATGTCATCTTGTCATGAGTGAATTTAAAATGCAAGTGATATATCATGCTATGACAAGATGATGGAGAAGGATATGGATAAGGAGAACATGCTAAAAGATGCCTTTGTAACTGAATATGAAATTTTATCGATTAGGAGAAAGCAAAGGGACACTAGTTTTCGATCATAGCTTGAAACTTGATGTCATTGAAAACTCCTTATCTCTAAGCCATATGGAGGTGGAAAGAAGACACAAAGAAAGAATTAGTAAGAATTACTTGACATTTCCATGCCATCATATATTCCATGTCATCATTTTCCTTTCATGTCATGTCATGAGTCACCATGTGCCACACCATTTGTGTGGATTATATAAATTTCTATTTGAAAATGTATTGTAAAGTGAAAATCAAAAGGACATGTACAATTTGAAGAGTCATGTAAAGTATAAAAGTCATGGGAAGTAAAACAGTAATGAGGGTAGTCAAAGAGTCACAAGTAAGGTGGAGTATCACCCCCCTTTGGTTATATATACACCCTCATTGTCTGAGAAAATGACTTTTCACCTTGTCTCCTCCTGGAAGGAATTAGAGACACAAACTAGTTGTTTTAGGGAGCAAGGAGTGGTTCCAACACTCCCCAATAGGAGCTAGTGGTGTTCATTGTATACATGTGTCTTGGGACTTTTACTTAATATCAAAAGCTTGATGTCCAACATGTTCTTCATACATGGATTATGAATATTTGTAAGAATGTTCTCTGTATGTTTGTAATTCATGTTTGTTTTCACATGTGCTAAAGTAGTTGAAATATTTCAGTTATTTTAGTGCTTATCATATTGAGAATGTGTTATAATGGTTGCTATTATTTTCACATGTTTGTGGACTATTCCGTTGGATGTTGGAAAATTCAATGACCGTCGCATTTTTGTGGACTATTCTGTTGGGTGTTAGATGGATCCTTCTTGCTTACAAGTGTCTATACTAGGGTGGAAATATTACCTCTCTTTTAGAGGATTTTTTGTTTTTACCTTTACAATAGAATAACCTTGACACACCTACAACCAAACACTCACTAGGCACACTTACCTGCTTTTCAAAGGCACATACACATTCCTATCTCTTGCTCATAGTTAGAGCCAAGGAGTAAATTTAAGAAAAAATTAACCAGATTGTATTCCAGATGGGGCTCCTATACCAAATAGTGTGAGGTCTAATTGGGACCACATATCGGGGAGACCCCTTGAATATTGGCAGGTCCAACACTGTCAAGACCACCCAAATGCCAAGAATTTATGAGAGAGATGGGGGAGGAGGTATAATACTTCCTAAGCATGGGTTATGTACTGTGTGGAAGTATTGGTTGACTTCGAAACCTAAGGAGGGACCTAAAATCCCTCATGCAATGAAGAAACACCAGGGAAAAGGGATCATTTTTATTTCAATGTGATTGGTAGCAATTGGATATGGAGGAGATTGCGTGTGAACCTAAATATGTCTTTTTAAAAATAAGTAACACTTTGTAAGAAATCATATGTAAGAAACTCTATTTTTTTTTTTTGGAAGAAGGATCACAAAATCCTTGCTCAGATTGTGTTAGATAAGAAAACTAGTGAGGTGTCCCTCAAAATGAGTTGGGTAAGATGAAGGGAACTCAATGATTCGATATTTTTTCGCATGTGAAGCATTGAAGAGAAGGATTATTTATAAGGGATTATAAGAAGTAATGAAGGTGTATCCTTCGATGATGTGTAGGCCCTTAGAGGCCACATTTTATTGGGTGATTAGTGTTATCGCTCTATATTTTTTGAGGTTGTGGAATAAAAGACATAGGAAACATCAAAACCGCTTTTAAGTCTAGAAGTTGGCCCTTACAAACTCAGAGAGGGATCTCTCTCCAAGATTTAGTTTTTTTTTTTTATGTAAATTGTAGGCTAGTTATGACTATGTAATTGTTTGTTTGTAATTGATTTGATTTATTTGGTTGATTGAATGCTTATAATTCCATTGGGTTATGGAGACTCTAAAATAAACATGGATCTGTGTCAAAATTTAAAGGATTTTCACAGGGAAAGATAGGTTAAATAGTTGGATCTTTAACATTTAAATTGATATGGAGAAAAAGAAAAATCAAGATTCAGTTAAAACTAAAGAGCAATTAAGAATTCCTTCATTTGACTTCAGAAGAAAACATTAAAATTACTTACAGCCATAACGAGGTGTATATTTCAACAAATCCTGTTTGTCACCATTTCTATAATGTAATTAAGATTTAAGACATAACAGTAATGGAAACAATGAAATAACACATAAATAATAGAAGCACTTCACCAATTTGTCCAACACATGAATCCTGTGAAAAAGTCCTTGTATTAATGATTAATCCATCAACTGGAAAAATTAAAATATCTTACAAAAAATAATACTCAACAATCAACCCATAATACTTCGAAGTGTGAAGTATTTATAAGAATATTTACAAAACTCTTGTCACAACTGACAAGGTATATTTAGCAAAATCTAAGCAAATTATCTACTTTGCAAACTAATAGAATAGGTGGAAACTGCATTGAGAGGTGGACCAAATTTGGAGGAAGTTGTTGCTGAGTTTTTCTTTTTGTATTTGATGCACTGGCTGATCCTTTAACTTCATTTGGAGTTATCATATACTCCAGTAACTCACACACTTATCCCACTTGTCTTCATCCGGAATTGTCAGCTTTTTTACCTTCCTATAAATTTCATCTACTTCAGTATATTTTGAAAAAGTCGGTTTTACCACAAAGATGTCATTTACTTCATGCTAAATGTAAAAGGTGTTTCCCATTGCTTCAAGGAAAGATCTTCCTGTCAAACTGCCATTTATATTGGTGAATTTGGAACTATCTTTGGCTACTTCCTTTAGCTTCTTGTTGTAATCCTCTTGTGTAATTAATTTATCATTAATTAAAAACACATCGGGTAATCCCTTTTGGTTCAATTCTTCAATTCTAATGAAAAACATGCTAACCCCTATCTCTAGTCCTTGGCATTTTTCTTCTAATTGCATAACGAGGTTCCTTTTGGTCAGAACCTTCTTGAATTCTAGGATAGTTTCAGTTATGTCCTCAATTCCTCAATTCCTATGTCCTCCAATTCATATTTATTCTTGGAATTGATGAATTTTATGATATTAGATGCGTCAATAGGCTTGTCACCTAGTTTCTCTTTAATATCTACAATAGCTTCTATGGAATTTTGTTTTGGGTCCTTCTGCTGAAAAATGATTTAGATGGATGATCAAATCTCATTCATGGAATTGGGGATGCTCATCCATATGCTTTCCTTGGCTTGGGCCAAGGTTTGGCCAATAAATGACTCTCTTTATACTTTTTTTACCCTTTCTAGTATCCTTTGGGATCTTTTTGTTTCATCCAAATGTGAAGCTTCACTTCTGGTTTTCTGTTCCTACAAAACTTTGACTTACCCCTGCACTTTCTTTACCTCCTCTGTATGTATTGACATGTTTTCTATGGCCTTTGTCAAATTTTCAGCGACATCTGTAGATTAGGCTAAGGCATTGTTTATGTTGTAGCTCTTGTAGTGGGGATTTTTGTGAGGGGCACTGCATCTAGAGGAACTATGGCCACCTGTGGATTTTTCTCTTTCTCCTTAATCATATTTTCCATTTTTTCCTCCATTTTCCTAATTTGGGAATTTTTCTCCATGATTAACTTCACCATATCTCCCTTCTATGTTTTAGACTCTTATATTTCTTTGGTGAGTGGATCTTTTGTTTCTGGCATCTTTAGTTGCTTCCTCAGTGCTACAATATCATCATTCTTCTTTTTTATCAATTCTTGTACAACCTTCACATTTTCTAGATCATAGCCCATTTTAACAACCAGATCTTCCAATGATTTGATCCTAGTGTCTTTGGCCAAAGAAGATATATTCTCCATCTTCAAATGAGATTGGATGTTTGAAAGTGACACCTACAATTTTGACACAGTCATGGTTGTATTGGTTAGAGTAGATCAAATCATCTCACTAGTCTGTTTGTGCATCTCCACTTGATCAATGGAATGGATGTCCTTGGTGTCAAACTCAAATTTTGTCATTTTGTAGTCTGTTGTTGTCTTTGGTTGTGGAATTTGAGCCCCAAGGAAGGCCATTTGTCTCCTTCATTTTCCTGAACCAAAGGTTGATAGGAACCTTCTCTGTGAACTATAAATCTACTTCAAGAAATGTGTGTAAGTTTTGTTCTTGAGAATTTCATTCTTTAGTCTGATTTCTTTGTATATGTCAAAAATAATCTTCTTGTAATATCTCGAAATGGGAACAACTACACTTATTGGGAATAATTTGAGTTATTACCAATGTGGAGCTTCTTCAACCCATGAGCATGTCTTTTTTGAATAGCTCATTAGATGTAAAAAAAAAATCTCACCATCAGATGTAAGAACCTCAGCAAGTACATGGCATATATTCTCCTTCCCAAGTGGGGAAATGCAGCGATATAGGGATTTTCTACAACAATAAGAATACCCTAGGGTATTCTAAAGTTTGAGAGCAACAAGAAATAATATTTAACTGATTCTAGATTACTGATCCTTCATTCTGAGAGACAGAAGCAACTTTACTTCACTTCTTGACTCAAAAGGGTGGGGAAAAGCAATGATTTATGCCCTAAAATGAGTATTTTCATAAATCTGAGTAAAAATAAGGAGGGATGATGGTTGTATCTTCTATATTAGGTCATATGAAACTCCCATGCCAAATTTCAGCTCAAAAAAATGATCCTAGCTATACTAAACAGTTCCTCCAATCCCAACTAAGCTTAAAATTGTTGATTTCCCATGACCTAGAATATCAAGAATGTGACTGAAGCATATGCAGTGTAATTTCTGAAGGAATTAGATGAAAATAAGTATAAAAATTGTTATATCAGTCTTATGATATTATTTATGCAATATATCAAAGAAAGACAAAATTTTACATGGATCTGGGCTTCAGAATGAGACACTACAACACAAGAAAATGCAGAAAGAGCTTGACAGTGTAATTTTCATTGCTGAAGCATGTAGTATATTAAAAATCAGATCTACAGCAGATATGTGCATAAAATTTTAGATTTATATCACATCTATAAACAAGAAATGCTCCTTTATACACTCCCCTTGGGGATCTCAGCAAAACATGAAGGTGCAAGAGTAGATCTGAGATCTAAGTCATAGATCTGTAGAAGTATTCAAAAAATTCTGAAGAATAACATATATAACAGATCATATCTGAACTAACATGGATTGGTTGGCCAATCCATGGATCACCACAGTGAAAGGAAGAAACCCTTCACTAGAGATCTTCCTCCTCTAAACTGATGCCAAGATACCCTGCAACTCTGCCTTTGCAAATAAAGCAGTCATGGAAGAGGGACTGTGCTGTAGGCCCTGGAAATTCTTTGGCATGCTTCCAATGTATCTGAAGCTCAAACTATGGATGCACTCTTCCAGGAGGTTAAAAGACACACTCACTGAGAAGAGGTTCCAATAGAGGCTAGATCTTTGCAGATCTAGAGTTCCACTTGGTGGAGCTCACATGGACAACCCAATCCTAAGTAGAACTATGTTTTAGATGCAATATGAGGCTTGGCCAAATGTTGGATAGTGGACTAGACAAACAAGACTCCTCCAAGAGCTTCTCAAGGAAGGAGGTGGGGGTCCTAAACAGGAAAACCCCAAGAGGTGTGTCTCAATAGACAAAACCTTCAAAAAATAATAACATCAACAAACTTCTCTTGTTTTCCTCATCCTTATTTTATAATATGAAAGCCTTGTTAAACCCTAAACCACCTCAATGATTTAACCCCTTTCACATGTGGAGCCTCCTTCTAGAACTTCGTTGTGTATCCATGAGGTTCATTGCACCTAGACTGCGCTGTTGATTTGGTCAAGGTTGACCCAATCTTGTGATTTAAGCCCATTCACACCTGCAAGAGATTATTTACATGGCCCAGATATGTCTCTATTTACATAGGCATTGATTTATTCATGGTTTTTAGGAGTTTTAAATGTCCTCCTTCATATTTTATTCATAAACATGAAATGAAAGATAAAATAAGGCAAAACAAGATTTTCCCATTATCTTGGGCTAAATGGGAATATTACAGTCCTCCCCTCCAAAATGTTGCTTGTCCTTAAGCAAATGATAAGGTGAGTGCTGCAAGACTTCTCCTTCATTGGTGACATCATCAAAGATCAAGCTCCCATCATAAGCTAGAGGCTCACCAATCCAAACCCCCGTGAATTGTTTTCCTGAAGTCAATATGAGATGTGCAAAATCCATCCCACAAGGAAACAAGATCTCATGTGAAACATTCATGGTTTTCCAAATGTCCCCTCTGAAATATATAACACATGACACATGGAGATCTTTTAGCTCATCAGGCACATGCATACCTCTCATCCTCCCTCCATAGATTCTCACAAAAATTACAAACATGTCATCAATGTATGGGAGAAAAATAATGTACAAAAAAATAGAAAGGTGCACATATGGAGGTGGGTCATCGTCCCACATGTGGAACCAGCGTAATGCATCTCCTGCTTGCATTAAACCAAGGTGTGGTAAGTGGTCTTCCCACCACTTACTTGCAACCCATGCCATCTCACTGTAACTGAATGTGTGAGATATGTTTGGTGCCTTAGGAAAGCACCCATCATGAAACAAGATCTCCCTTTGTTCACCAAGGGAGTGGCCAAATACAGCAAGCGTTGTGGCCCAAATTTTTCATGAGATTGACAAGATAAAAATCTCCTCCTTGGAGTCATGGCCTGCATAAACAAGGTGGAAGAATGCATATAATCAGAAAAATAAACTTGTTTCACCTTAGCATATTCTTCACCAACAGTCCTCCCTATCAATTTGGAGTGGTGCATAGATCTATCTCCTCCCTCAAGAGGGGAAAGAGAAGGCTGAATTAACTCTCCAACAGATCTATGTTGCTGCCCCATCTCCACAAGGTTCATGCATCTCTGATAATGTTGATAAAGTCCCCTTTCAAATCCCTCCTAGTAATAGCTCCTCAATATGATATTGTTGAGCTCCATAGAATAAGTGTGGCTAAGATGGAACTCTTTATAAGCCCTTTGTAGAAGCTTCCCCTTGAGCTTGGAGGCTCTAGAAAAGAGGGTTCTACCATGATTGTATATGACTCCCTCAAGGATTGAATAGCTCCCCTCATGCAGCTAGTCATCCAGAATCATGCAAGTATGAAGATCGTTGGAATATCCTACCAACAGTTGGGATTTCCAATAGGGATCTAATGTGTCCAACAATGACAGCATTGATAATGTGCCAACTAAAGTGGCTGCCATGTTGTTGCTATTCTCCTTGACATCCTCCATGTCCAAGGTGTATGTTGGAAGGCCATACCTCCCACTCTTCTCCTTTTTTTCATCTCCCATGCCAAAGGTATGAGATGG
This sequence comes from Pinus albicaulis, assembly GCA_034641835.2. Classification (NCBI taxonomy): domain Eukaryota; kingdom Viridiplantae; phylum Streptophyta; class Pinopsida; order Pinales; family Pinaceae; genus Pinus; species Pinus albicaulis. Next base: position 1,301,512,818 of record CM076582.1, on the reverse strand, counting down.
AAGGTCGCTATTCCTTCCTTGCTGCCCTCCTTGCTCATGCACATGCTTCAAAGAAGAAGGAAGCTCTTGGGAGTTAATATTCCATGGAAGGCTATCATCTGTCCAAGGCCTCTCTGTTTTGGCCAAAGCATGCATGTGATACTGCCATCTCTCTTCCAATAGGGAAGAGTGTTCTTCAAGCAAGTTTGTCTTCTGATTCAAATATTTCCTCCCATGCTTCATGATGGTGTCATTCTCTCTCCTTGCAGTATATCTCCTCAATGAAATTTGAGAGGTGAGGATAGATAGAGAAGTCAAAGGAAAAATTATCTCCCTTTCTTTGTACCTCCCCCATACTCTCAGCGTTGTAGCATGGTCTCCTAATGCTCTCTTCCTTCTGGGATCTATGGAAGGAGCATCAATGCATGAAACATCTCCCATCAAATCTGAATCAGGTGGTCTTCCAGGGGGTACACCACAAGATAAATATGTCTCATGGCTCATTCCCATGTGAAATACCGATGGGAACATAATATGACTACTTTCACTATGAAAATCCATCTCTAATTGTTGTGTGGAAGTACCATGATAAGGAGAGGTTGGAGCAACTCCCCCATCTTCTTCTCCATTTCCCACCTCCTGCAAGATTTCACAGTCTAAGGTGCTTCTTTGTTTTGTCTCCTTATCTATCATCATAGACATATGCTACTCATATTTTCCATGAATAAGATCCTGGGGACCTCCTTGCAGAGATGCAAGGGCCCTCATAGTGGAAGCAATAGCTTCAACTCCATCTTCCAACAAATTTAGATTCCCTCCTGCTGTTACAATGCTGGAGGAACCTTTCAGTTCTACTTATTCCTCCTCAACAATGGAGTATGCCCCATTAATAAGAGATCCTTTTTCTTGATCTCTCATTGATGAAATTACATTCATGAATTCTTCTTGAGAAGAATGATCTTACTGAAGTAAGGCCTTTGCCCCTGGAAAATCATGTAGCAGATCTTTACCCCTCCCAGCAATGTTCTAAAATGGAGTTATCTTCATGGATCTTCTCCCTTATTTGTGTTGACAAAACTCAGGGAAGCATAAATTCTCCTTGAATATTTTAGACCAAGATTCATATTCTCGGAGGTAATCACTAGGGGTCTCCTCCTCTGGTGTCTCTCCCTCTTCTTCTCCTCTTGCAAAGAATGTAGGCGCGCTGCAACGTTGTAGATCAGATTGTGTGGTTGCATGCTCACACACATTAAATGAAGTAGTTGGGCTACCCTCTTGTGCAAACCTCATCAAGAGATCTTTTGATCTTCCAATCATCACTCCCCTAATTTCTCCCTCCAGCTTATGCAAAGCTTGAGAAAGAATGTTAGGGAACTCTACTCCTTTTATTCTTCCATACCATGGGGTTTCAATGGTGTAATAATTTTTCTTTTGTCTCCTTCCATGATGCCTCTGCTCTCTATCATTGAGAGGTTATCCTCCCTCTGAAGACATATTGGCTCCAATAATGCATAGGCTGTGCCAAATATCTTGCTCTCATACCATTGTAATATCCTGAAATGGGAACAACTACACTTATTGGGAATAGTTTGAGTTATTACCAATGTGGAGCTTTAGAAAACCATGAGAATGGCTCTTTTTAACAGCTCATTAGATGTAAAACAACATCTCATGAGCAGATGTAATAACCTCAGCAAGTACATGGCCTATATTCTCCTTCCCAAGTGGGGAAATGCAACAATATAGGGATTTTATACAACAATAAGAATACCCTAGGGTATTCTAAGGTTTTATAGCAACAAGAAATCATATTTAAATGATGCTATATAACTGATTCTTCATTTTGAGAAACAACATCAACTTTACTTCACTTCTTGACTCAAAAGGGTGGGGAAAAGTAGTGATTTATGCCATAAAATGAGTATTTTCAGAAATATGCGTAAAAATAAGGAGGGATGACGGTTGGATATTCTATATTAGGTCATATTAAACTCTCATGCCAAATTTCAGCTCAAAAAATGATCCTAGCTATATTAAACAGTTCCTCCAATCCCGACTAGGCTTAAAATTGTTGATTTCCCATGACCTAGAGTATGCAGAATGTGAATGAAGCATATGCAGCATAATTTCTGAAGGAATTAGATGAAAATAAGTATAAACATCAATAGATCACACCTATGATATGATTTATGCAATATATCAGAGAAAGACAAAATTTTACATGGATCCGGGCTTCAGAATGAGACACTACAACACAAGAAAATGCAGAAAGAGTTTGACATCGTAATTTTCATTGCTGAAGCATGCAGTATATTACAACTCAGATCTACAACATATCTGTACATAAAATTTTAGATCTATATCAGATCTGTAAACAAGAAATGCTCCTTTATACACTCCCCTTGGGGATCTCAGCAAAACATGAAGGTACAAGAGTAGATCTGAGAACTAAGTCATAGATCTGCAGAAGTATTCAAAAAATTCTGAAGAATAACATATATAACAGATCAGATCTGAACTAACATGGATTGGTAGGCCAATCCACGGATCACCACAGTGAAAGGAAGAAACCCTTCACTAGAGATTTTCCTCTTCTAAACTGATGCCAAGATACCCTGCAACTCTGCCTTTGAAAATAACATAGTCATGGAAAAGGGAATGCGCTGTAGGCCCTAGAAATTATTTGGCCTACTGCCAATGTATGGATCTAAAGCTCAAACTGTGGATGCACTCTTCCAGGAGGTTAAAAGACACACTCATTGAGAAGAGGTTCCAATAGAAGCTAGATCTTTGCAGATCTAAAGTTTCACTTGGTGCAGCTCACATGGACAAACCAATCCTAAGCAGAAATAGACTTAACCAACCCATGCAAAGGTTCCTCCAGGCCATCAATGAACATCTATACCCTCCTTTCTACCGATAGATCAGGGACCCTTACTGACAATCTCAGGAATTCAGAGATATAGGCCTCTGCATCTCCTATCTGCTTCAACTTTTCCAGACTTATAAAAGGTGCCTCGGGATCTTTCCGATCAAATCTCTCCACTAGTCTTCTAGTGAACTCAGCATAGGTACACACATTTTTGTGTCCCAATGTAGATAGTCCATGAAACCACCAGTTGTGGGCTTCACCCTCAAAGTGCAACGCAACAATCTTGATGGCTTCTACTGTGGGGACTTTATTCAACTGGAAATATATATCCAGCTTCTCCACCCATGATTTAGAAAAACAAGAGGATGATCCATATAACTTGGGCAAAAATAACATGCCCATAGTGTGGTGTCTCCCATGAAATAAACCACCATCTCTGTACTACTGCCATGGTCTCCTTCGGTCCTTGAGATGGCAAAAGTCTTGGAAGCTCAAGTTATCCTTAAACCTCTGACTTTGTGAGTCATATTCTACAAATTAACCTTCCAGGGAGTTTGGCTCTTGCATTCCTTCATTCTCTATAGCCAAGAAGGTAGGCATAGTAGAGCGTTGTGATGCCTATGGAGCTTGTGGCAAGCTCACAGGTTGACCAGTAGCAAAATGAGACATGTTAGAACTTTCTCCTTGATGGAATCTCCCAAGGGATTCCCTCATTCTATCCACCCTCATCTCTTTTATCTCCTTGGAAATATCTTTCATAGCATCCAAGAGATTTTTTGCAAACTCCTCTACTTCCTTATCCTTATCATTCACAGATTCAGGGGCTTTCCCCTTGTCTTGACCCTTTTCAAGATCATCAGTGGTGTAGTCGTACTTTCTATGACTTCTATTTTGGTACCTCCTCTCCCTCTCAGTGGGAGGATCATATTCTTCGGAATGCATCATGACTGGTGCTCTAAGGAAAGCATAGGCTGTGCCAAGAGTGGAGCTTCGATACCACTGTAATGATCCTTTTTCAGGAAATTCAACAAGGTTCTCAAGAGAAATGTTGTATAAGTAAAAATGTGCAAAAATAACATAGATCAGGACTTGGTTCCCCTTATTTATGTTGTACGAGACTTATATATGGATTTTAATAAATAAAAAATCAGTTTAGACTCATTAAACTGATCTCCCAAAAACTTGACTAGCTAAAAAGCACCCAAAGAGGAAGGCTACAGCCAAATGCAAGCACTGCTTCAGGAATTGCGTAGTTTTAGCAGATGTTTAGAGGAGATCAGCAAGGAGACTTATATTTCAGTCATACAGCAGAAAATTAGCATTATGATAAATCCCTTTCATTATATAATAGAATGCATGAGTCAATACAGTAATAAATCTTCAGAAAAGAGAGAAGGAACACATGTATATTTGCATAAATGCTTCAACAACGTTATTTTTTAGGAGCTTCAGCAGTTGGAAGCTACAACTTAGATCTAGGACAGATTTGTGGATAAAACATCAGATCTATGTGAGATGTGGAAATTATATATTTTTCTCTTCAAGATCCACTTGGAATTTTTGACAAAAGCATGCATGAATAAGAGTAGATCTGAGAAACAAGTTGCAGATCTAGAAACTGCTGCAGTAAATTTCTGAATATAACATTTCATTACAATGGATCAGATCTGAATAGAACATATATCATCAAGCTAATCCATGGATCACCAAGTGGAAGGAAAAGCCCAACATTAGAGATCTTTGATCTAAACTATGAGCAAGACACCATGAAAACCCTCATACAGAAATAACGCAGTCTACTGATGGGAACAACGCTATAGCTCAAATAACACAGAAAACTACTTTAAAATTGCAGATCTGAAGTACAAGAAGAAGAGACACTCTTTCAGGAGGTTAAAGAACACACTCCGTGAGAAAGAGGCTCCAAAAATACACTAGATCTCTGCAGATCTAGACTCCCACTTGCTGCAGCTCACAAGACAACTCAACCCTCAAGATGAGCAGCGTTGTAATGTAAGATGGAGCTTGGCCTCAAGCCTGATAGTGGTTCAATTCAGAAAAATTTCCTCCTTTAATCCTCAAAGGAAGATGTGAAATCCCTGCATAGGAATTCCAGATACAATCCTCCACTAAACAACAGAGAATGGTATTTGTCTAAGCAGACAAATACTCAGAAATATGATCAATCAAAAACCTTCTCTTGCTGATCTCCTTTTCCTTTTATAAGATGAGGAAGCTTTTGCAAACCCTAAACCATCTTGATGAGTTAGCCCTTTTCACATGATAGACTTCCTTCCAGAATTGCGTTGTCCCTTTTGGAGATGTAATGAACCTAGACAACACTGTTGATTTGGTCAAGGTTGACCCAGTCTTTAGCTCAAACCTCTTTCATGCCTACAAGTGATTATTTACATGTCCCTGATTTGTCTTTGTTCACATGGGCATTCATTTATTCAAAATTTTTAGGAGTTTTACTTGTCCTCATTTATTCATTTATTCATGAAAAAGAAATTAAAACAAAATTGAATGTTCCTCTTAGCTAAGGCTAAGTGGGAACATTACAATTAATGTGAATCTAGACTATCTGTTATGTTATGCATAAGCTGTGAAAATAACTTTGTTATCTGTTGATGTTGCGTTGACACCTGATCTGGATCTATATGTTGTGATTTCTATATATGTCTGAATTTATGCTCTATTATTTACTGTGATTATAATCAGTATTGTGGACGTGGATGCGAAGGAATATATAGAACAAGGCTCTGTGATATACGATATAGTAATTGTGAAGTCGAACACAGCTCTTCTTGACTTACCTACCCTCTCCCATGGTGCGAAAACCTAGTTCCAGCACCCTCCCATACTGCTTCGGGTGAGGCTTTGGCCTGCGCAAGAAGGTCACTGCTGAAAGGGCCAATAGTATAGGGGTTTGTTAGCAAACCTTAGCCTCCAAACCTGGGTCAGGACCCCTTGAGCCAACAAATGGTTCTGTTCCCAGGACTGGGAGCATTTTGAGAGAGGGATCGGGTAATTCCAAGGCCATATTGGAAGCCTAAGAGAAAAGAAATCGATGAATGGTTCGAACAACAAGTTCAAGAATTCACAGTAAAAGAAAACTGCAGTAAATGGTTGACCACCAAAGAGTGTAAAAATAAGTATATTTTCACGGAGATCTATGAAATCTTCTTTGTAACCATTGCGATCGAGCTCCAAGAGTGGCTTGCGAGGTTGGTCGAATTCAAAACTGTTGGAAGGATGAGTGGGCCACACAGTGGACCCCAGAATTGATATAGCAGTTAGAAAGGACTAATAATACCATCACTCGCATGGTGGACCACTGGGTGGACATCATGCTAGGAGGGTTCATGACAGAATTTACCATCGATCAGTTCGTCTCCTACTCTGAAGCAGAGAAAAGGTTCCTCAAAGGATTCCGGGGTAAGTTTTTAAAGACCTTACCATTACTAATTAAGATATTACTATGCGAAAAAATTATTTTTTGTAGCCATATCGAATGAATGACCTCTGATCTAGACGGGAGTACGACACGAAGTGGAAAATACTATCGGACCAGCTGAGAAGGAGGTAGACTAGTCTACAGCCAGTAAGAGAAGCCGCTGCGCAGAGTCCACCAGCCACACCACTTTCAGGGGTAAGAATTCACCTACACCTCCACCACCACCGGAAGACGATATGGCTGCACACATGAAGTTGCCTACCTTTAAGGATGTGGGAGACGAAGACATGGATCAGTTCTGGTTTGTCACAGAATCGGTATGGACTGTGCAGAACATAGCTAGTGATGCTGTGAAGAGGGAACAATTGTCCCTTTCCTTCGAAGGAAGAGCTTTGGACTGGTACATGGGATACATCGGCTAGCTTGTGAACACAACCATTGAAGAGATTAAGAACGCCTTCAAGCAATAATTCAAGAAGCCTAAGTCTTGCTCTAAAATAGTGGTCGATCTAAAGGACTTCAAGCAAGGGCCTTCCAAGTCAGTATGGGAGGCCGATCAGTGATTTAAGAAGGGGATCAGAGAAGGAGGATTTTAGTATGATGACAAAAAGCACACAAAATGGTTCATTGCCATGCTACTGCCTCACCTGCGTTTACCGATGGGTCACCAAACTTTCAAATCGCAGGAAAAAGCCCTGGAAGTTGCTATGAAGTTGGAAGTTGCACCCAGAGATGATACTTAGTTGAGCATCTAGTAGATCCAGGGGCAAGTGGAGGCGATGCACATGGAGATCCAGAATCTATGGAAGGAGCGAGGAGTAGAGGCTAGCCCTGAAAGATGGTGCATACGATACAGGAAGAATGGTCACACCAAGGATAACTGCCCTCTACTAACAGACTATATGCAGGCCCAGGGACCTAGTTCGTTGCGCCCTAGGGAAGTTACAGGGTCAAGTGGGCCGACACTATGGTGCGATGATTGTCACGTGGCGGGGTTACATGACACAAACTACTATCCCAACCTTGTTGTGTATTTCCCAGAAGTAAAACAGTAATGGTGCAGGTTCTGCAAGTCGGTAGGACATGATGAGTAGAACTGTCGAACATATGATTTGATGATCGATCGAGGGAACCTCTATATGGTACAGTTGGATCCATCCTCGCCAAGATCCCTCTTGATCGTAGGTGGCTCCCCAGCCAGGGACAGGGGAGGCAGAAGAGGTGGAAGCGCAGGTCAGGGACGAGGGAAACTAATCTATTATAACTGTGAAGAAGTAGGACACTTCGCTAGGGACTGTCCAAACCCTACACGACAGTGTTGTCGGTATTGCAGTCAGTTGGACCATGTGATTGAAGACTGCCCCATCTTGATAGCAAAGATGCAGTTGAAGCATCTGACACCTACGTAGAATGTACATAGGGTTAAGTCTGAACTACGAGACGAAGGTCCAAGTGTGACTGTCCTAACATGCAGTGGGATGGCCACCAAGGATCCTAAGGAGAAGACAGTGACCGAGCTTATGATCCAACAAGCAGTTATCAAATAGAAAGGTTTGGATCTAAGGAAGGAGAAAGAAACATTTGTCGTAGCTCGCAAAGAATTTTCTAGGGCAGAGGCATCTACTTCGCAACCTCTTGAAGGCCTCAAGGTAGATGAGGAGGTAAAACCCTTTTTACAGGCATGTAAGAAGCTATTGTGCAACCCAAAGACTGTGGATAATCTTTAGGCATTAATAGATACCTATGCAGCATGACCTAGCCTCCCTCCAGAAGTTAAGGATGTACAAAAACTCTATCGATATAAGAAGCGCACTGGTATGGAGATGCAGTTGACAACATAGATCGATGATTAGAATATGGATTAGGTTATTTTGGACCTAGGGTCTGATGCGAATGTATTACCTAAACAGACTTGGAAATGAATGGGGGAACCTAAGTTGGAGTGGTCCACTATCCATCTGTGTATGGCCAATCAATAGAAGATCATACCCTTGGGGAGACTATCAAAGGTCATGGTGGATATTGCAAGGGTTAAGGTCCAGGCTTATTTTGAAGTAATTAAAATTGTAGAAGATGCGGACCCCTACCCTGTGCTCCTAGGCTTGGATTGGGCCATCGATATGGGAGGTATCATTCAACTACAGAAGAGAAGCATGGTATTCAAAAATAATGGAACAAGGGTAATAGTACCATTAGACCATACGGAAGGCGAATGATACACAGAACCGGTGTGCGATGAAGAGGATGTGGATCACATCTATAACTTGATGGCGCGGGATGAAGATTCGATCAACCCCATGATGGAGGGAGTAATCTTCTGGGAAAAGGATAGTGAATGTTTCTCCGACTCTGAGGGGGAGATAGAGAATTGGTGAAATCGGTCACATGGTTTCTTTGCACTATGATGTCTTCGAATCACAAAGAACTTCCGTTGCATCTCCTCAGAGGTAAGAGACCTGCCTTACTTTGATGGTTCTGGTAATGTTAGGGACTTTTTGCAAGCATTTGAAGATGGGGTTCCCAAGGAACGAAGGTTATGGTTCCTTAACCTAGCTATGTGTGCAACCCCTGCACGATGGTGGGATATGCATAAGGGAGCATTCTAGAAGTGGGAGGATTTTCGGGACATGATGCTCTTGTGATTTGACACTCCGGCGGAGGTGCGGGTCAAACTGTTCCTTGGCCCAAGGGATCCCCGTGAACACATGGTTGCATGGATGGAGGCATGGGGAGACTGAAATATAGAAGAATGGGTTCACTTATTCACTCATGCATTGGATCCAATCCCTACTGCCTGGTACCTGGATGCGGAGCTACATCAATGCACCCACCATTGGGAAACTTTGAAGAATGAATTTATAGGAACATTCATATTGATAGGGGGTTCCAAGGTGCTTGACGAGGCTTTGCAGGACATAGGTACATTCGTGTTTGGCAATACTGGCTCCTCTGCAGTACTCAGGATGTCGACATGGGAAACGTAGATGCAAGATATTGTCAACTGCCGCAGCTTAGTAAGAGAGGAAGGTGAAGATGGTTCGCGGTCTATCTCTATCCCGGAGTCAGAAGGGGAGCGCACCATTGAAGGACCTTCACTGAAAGAAGTGGTTGTCACTAAGCCTATCAAGCTGCGTGAAGTAAACATTGGGACGAAAAAGCACCCTAATTTTCCTAACATTGGGGACTACTGGGATGAGGATCCAGTAGGAAAAGTGGCCGAATTACTTATAGAATATCAGGACTTGTTCCCTACAAAGTTTTCCGAGCTGAAGGGGATCACGGGGGACTTAGGGGTCATGCATATCACTCTCAAACCCGATGCGTGGCCCATAAAGCAATGACCTTATAGGTTGAACCCCAAGTATAAGTAGAAGGTCAAGGATGAGCTCGATAAAATGCTTGCTGCAGCTATCATCAAACCTGTTGAACAGTCAGACTGGGTCAGTCCAATGGTGGTTCAAGAGAAAAAAACTAAGGGGGAGATCTGGATCTGCGTGGAACTACGTAAGTTGAATGATGCCTGTGTCCATGATCCATTCTCGACACCATTCTCAGACGAAATCTTAGACAGTGTGGGAGGAAAATAATCATACTCTATTGAGATTCAACAAGATCATGAGCTTAGTGAAAATCAGTCACCTTCACTAAGTGGGCCCGCAGGCTATTTTTAGGTGTAAGTCTATTTTTAGACATGGTGATCATATTTCAGAAGTTATAGGATGCTATTTGTGGATGGTTGTTCAAGTTGGAAAAATAGATGAAATTATATTTTTAGAATATTGAGCGAAGTCTATTTATAGATCGTTGATCTAAAAATAGATGTGTCGATTATTACTAGCCCTTAATAATAATCAGACTCTAAATATCAACTTACTCTCTTGGAGCAATTTAATTCAGTGTACATATTTCATAAATTGGTGGGCTGAAGGAATTACATAATTCCTAGGGTTTACTGGTGGTTCATGCATGGAGGACTCACTTAGAACTGAAGTGGAAAAGTTATGACAAAGTTGGAAGAGTAGTTCATGGAGTTGTTATTCAATTTAACTCAGTTAATGGAGTTAAACTCAGTTGAGCTAGTTGTATCTAGTCTAACTGAATGATACACTAGTGAGAGTTACATGAATTAATTATTTAATCAATTCACAAATAATAACTCATTAATCAACTGAACAGAAACAACAGTTAACTACAGTGCATGTCAGTTCTAGTGGAGACCCAGTGGAGGGATAGGTGAAAGGGTGAGATGGACTATCTGTTGTGACTATAGTGATGCATTCAATGCATATAACACACATTGGAGTTTCCAATGAGGATTGTGTATTCAAGGCAAGGTAGATTTGAATTCATTCAGGGTTCTTCTTCAGCAGGGATTGCGAAGTGGAGGCAGGCTGTCAGGAGGCAAGAAATTGGTGCATAGATATGCAAATTTCTGCACGACAGTGTGTGACGATTGTATATTGTAATGAGAGCTCTATGAGATGAGATTTGTATGAGATTGTTACATTTTCCATTGATATACATAATATATGATAGTTGGGGTTTTTAGCTTTAATCTTTCCCAGTAAAACATCTTGTTATGTGCGATTGATTTTGCTTCATATGTGTTTTGCAGTTGGTGATTTAATTTCCGCAAAGAATTAAGTGAAAGGATTTTGTATTTAACATAAGATTAAATTTTTAGATCGGGTGAATCCAAGATATACATGCATGTTTTATAATTTCTACATGGTATCATAGCAGTGTTTATCACTGGAGATTGCAATATTGAAGCGGTGTTGAGTTTTGTGATAGTGGAATAATTCAAAATTGCTGCAATAATTTCTTAGTGCGATAGATGAGTATACATTGAAATGTATTTCAATGGGTTGCGATTGGAGTATTCCCTTGAGGGAAGCTCAAATTACATAGCCTGGAAGGATAGGATGGAGGCGGTGCTAGAAGATAATGGACTGAAGGAGTTCATCGATAGTGATGTTCCTAAGCCAGGATCTAGCGATGTTGCATTACATAATGCATGGAAAAAGAAGGTAGCAAAGACAAGAATAATTCTACTGGAAGGTGTGAAGGACCATATTGTGTCCAGCCTTCATGGGAAAGCCACTCCATTTGCAATGTGGAAGGCTTTAACAGATTTTTTCCAAAGCAACAACGACCAGAGGAAGTTGGTGATGAAAGATAAGCTCAGAAAAATAAAAATGGAGAAGGGCGACAGTATTCCAAAATATCTCATGAAGTTTGTCCACTATAGGGATGAACTGGGAAGTGTGGGGATTAATGTTGATGATGAAGAATTGGTGAGCTTGGCTCTCCTTGGGATTCCCAAGAGTTGGCATAGCTACGAAGACTCTGTTAATGGACGGGAGAAACTGTCAGGATGGGAGTGACTTTGGTCGGATCTTGTGTAGGAGGAGATAAGGCGAAGTACTAGGGATGGATCTTCATAGAAGAATGAAGATGAAGAGAATTGCACTTTGGCTGCCAAAGCAAGGAAAGGGAAGGGGAAAAAATCCCATCCAAAATCCGAAGCTAAAGGCAAGAAGCAGGATTTGTCCAAGGTGAAGTGTTTTCACTATCACGAACATGAGAATTTCACCACTAACTGCCCACAGAAGAAGAAGAACAAGAAGGTTGTTGGAGCTACAACGGGTGAGGCCTTAGCCTCGTAATTTGAACTTTATTTCTCTTTGATCACATGCTTGGTTTCAAGCTCAATGGGATCGGTGTGGTATCTTGATAGTGGTGCGTCTTTCCATATGACAGGAAACAAGAAGTTGTTTAGTGACTTGGAGGAGAAGGACCTCCAAATGAATATAGAGATGGGTGATGATGGTCGATACAGTGCAACTGGCATTGGGACCATTACCTTTGAGAGGAATTCAGTTAATCCATTTATGTTGAAATATTTTATACATGTTCCAGGTTTGAAGAAGAACTTGGTCCTGGTCGCAATGTTCGAAGACAAAGGTTATGACATTGCTTTCAGCGAGGAAAAATATTTCCTGCGACATAAAACAACAGGTCAAACCAAGAGGATAGGGATTCGAGTTAAGAATATCTACAAGCTGGAGGTAGATGGCTGCGCTGCAATGATGGGAAAAGCAGAAGAAGTGGTGAGTTGGGATGAGGGTGAATTATGGCACAGGAGATTGGGCCATCTTCACCATGGCGCTTTAAAGATTTTGCAGCAAATTTCTACTGGACTTCCCAAGGGTACTATTTCGTAGTCAGATCAGTGCAAGGGATGTAATATGGGTAAGTTTGTGAAGACCACCTTTCCTGAGAAGGAGAATCGTGCTTTGGTGATCCTAGAGAGAATTAACACAGATGCGTGTGGACCTTTAACGGTTGCTTCAACAGCAAAACACAGGTATTATGTTATATTTTTTGATGAATATTCTCATAGATGATGGATCTTCTTCATGCAGAAGAAGAGGGAAACACTCTCAAAGTTTTGTGAGTTTAAAGCATTGGTGGAGAAGGAGTCGGGGAAGTAAGTGAAATCTCTACGAAGCGATAATGGTGGTGATATATCTCGAACCAATTCAAAGAATTTTGTAGAAAAGAAGGAATTCAGAGAGAACTCATAGCACCTCATAACCCACAGTAGAATGGGGTCATGGAGAGGAAGAACAAAATGATCATGGGTGCTACATGAGCTATGTTGCATAAATAGGGCCTACAGATGCACTTGTGGGTGGAAGCATGCAACACTATGGTTTATGTGCAAAAATGTTGTCCTCATACAGTACTTGGAATGAGTACACCTCAAGAAGCTTTTACTGGTAATAATCATGATATTTATCATTTGAATATTTTTGGCTCATCTATTTACATTCATGTGACAAAGGATGCCAGGAAGAAGCTGGAGCCGACTGTAGAAGTTGGGATATTTGTGGGGTACACAGAAACACCCCATAATTATCATGTGTATTTTCCATACAGTCGAATCACTGTGGTGCGACGAGATATAAAATTCAATGAGGTGAAAGCCATGAAGTTGTTGCTTGAGAGCGAGCTACACTTGCATGCAAAGGAGGAACTTATTGTTCCCAAAGATGAGCCTCTAGATGTGGATCAGCCACAGGAGAAGATTCATGGAGTGGAGGAGTCCAATCATGCAAAACCAAAAAACAGAACAAGCAGAAAGTGTACCACAAAAGCTGAGAGAGTTAATCTTGTTGCGGCACAGAATGTAGGAGTCCCTACATCACAACGCAGACAAAGGCAGTCACCAAACTGATTTACTAGATACATGGCTATTCTGAGCAAGTGTATCATGACAGAGCCATCTTCTTTTGAAGAAGCAGTGTAGGATCCCACATGGGTGTTGGGTATGTGTTATATTCTTTCCGACTAACCTATTGTATGTTGCGTAGAGAGGCGGCGGGGGGCGGCGGCTCACATTAGGGTGGGCGGTGCCCAATGATTTTTTGGTATGTAGTCCCACTATGTTTGGGACCCACCTGTTTTGTGCATGGTTTTGCACATGGTTTGGGGGTTCGATGGTTTTCGGCCCCTGGTATTTTGTAGATCCGGTCAAGGGAACTACGGTTATGTTCTAATCCAGGGTTAATGGATTGGGGTTTATGTATGCTTTGGCATGTATATATATGTGTTGTAACACTAAAAGGAATATAATGAAAAATCAATTTGGTCGTCCCGATTTGGGATCCAGGGGAAAATCTCTGTGTTTATCTGTTTTATGTTTTATGCTCTCGCTATTGTTTATTTTCTGTTATAAGATTCGTGTGTAGATAATTTATGTTCAGGGTTAAAACCTACATTTGGTATCGGAGTTGTTTCGGCTTCAAGGGGACGCCTTTGCTGCTGAGGGTTTTTTTGCTCGGGCCTGAGGTAGACCCTGTTCAGTGGGAGATCTGCAAGATCGATTCTTGCGGTGAAAGAAGATGGCGAGCGGTGGAAAGATAGAGATCGAGAAATTTAATGGTCAGAGTTTTGAGTTGTGGAAGCTCAAGATGGAGGATCTGCTGGTGGATAAAGATCAGTGGATCGTGGTAGATCCAGGTACTAAACCAACGGCAATGTCAGATGAAGACTGGAAGAAAATGGATCAGAAGGCTAAGAGCACAATACGGTTGTGTGTCTCAGATTCAATATTTTTGAATGTATCTGGGGAAGCTACGGCGAAGACCTTGTGGGAAAAACTTGGGAATTTCTACCAATCTAAGTCTCTGGTGAATAAGTTGTTCCAGCAGAAAAAGCTGTATAACCTGAGGATGAAGGATGGAGACTCGGTGACAGAGCATCTGAACGCCTTCAATACTGTGGTAAGTCAGCTGTCATCTGTTGATATTAAAATCTCAGATGAAGATAAGTGCATCAGTTGTTGTGTTCTCTACCCGGACTCGTGGGACGATGCAGTTGTGCAATAGGTAGCAATACAACTACCTTAAATTTTGATGACATTGTCTCAGCCTTGCTATCGGAGGAAATGAGACAGAGAAATATGGAGGGTCAGAATGGAGATGCCTTATCTGTACGAGGAAGGTCCCAGAACAGAAACAAGAATAAGGTTTCGAGTGGGAGATCTAAATCTAGAGGGAGATCTAAATCTTCTGGAAAGTTTGTAAAGGTGTGCTGGAAATGCGGAAAGGAAGGGCACTACAAAAAGGAATGCAGATCTAAAGCTCCTGAGAAAGGAAAGGGATCTGATCAAGGTCCTTCTGTAGAGGCCAAAACCACCTCGGATGAAGGTGGGGATGTGTATTTGGCTTCTTCTTCAAATACACATGTAGATCATGAGTCATGGTTGATTGACTCAGGTGCATCCCTTCACTTCACTCCCCATAGGGAGTGGTTCTGCGAGTATGAGAAATATGATGGTGGTGATGTCTTCCTAGGGGATGATAGGAAGGCCAGAATCGTCGGACGTGGAAAAGTCAAGCTGAAGCTACAAGGTGGAAGGATTAGAACACTTCCTGGTGTTCTGCATATACCTGCATTGGCTAGAAATCTAATTTTTGTAAGCAAGATGGATGATGCAGGTGTAAAAACAGTGTTCGAGAAAGATGCCTGCAAGATGGTTCGGGGAGCACTGGTATTAATGCGGGGAGTTCGGAATGGAACTCTGTACAAGCTACAAGGTAGCACTGTTATTGATGGGTGTAATAGTTCTGTGGTTCCTGAAAGTGGGACGGAAAGTCTAGCTGTCTCTGGAGAAAAGACCATGCTATGGCATCAAAGGCTTGGACATATTGGAGAGAAGGGCCTTCGGATACTGCATAGAGATGGTATGGTAGAAGGCATGTCTAATTGTTCTCTGGATTTCGATTTCTGTGAACATTGTGTATATGGGAAGCAGAATCGGGTGAGTTTTCCTTCTGGTGCTAAGAGGGCAAACAAGATATTAGAACTTGTGTACAGTGATGTGTTTGGGCCTGTGTCAGTTCCATCACTGGGAAAGTCTGTGTACTATGTTTCATTCATAGATGACTTCTCAAGGAATACATGGATATATTTCTTGAGAAAGAAATCTGAAGTCTTTGACAAATTTAAAGAATTTAAGGCTCTGGTGGAAAACCAGACAGAGAAGAAGATAAAGGCATTGAGGACAGATAATGGTGGGAGTTCTGCAAGAAGGAATTTGAAGAGTTCTGTAAGAAGTGTGGTATAGCACGGCAGAAGACTACTCCATACACACCTCAGCAAAATGGAGTTGTAGAAAGAATGAACAGAACACTGATGGAAAAGGCAAGAAGCATGCTCAGTGGTACCGGGTTAGGACAAGAATTCTGGGCAGAGGCAGTGGAGACTGCATGTTACTTAGTTAACAAATCACCTTCATCAGCGTTGGAGGATAAGACTCCACATGAGGTATGGACTAGTAAGAAACACTCTCTTTCACATCTAAGGGTAGTTGGATGTGATGCATATGTACATGTTCCAAAGGAGAAAAGGACCAAGTTGGATAATAAATCTGAAAGGTGCATCTTTATTAGGTATAAGGATGGTTTAAAGGGTTACAAGCTTTGGAACCCAGAAACAAGGAAGGTTGTGTACAGCCGAGATGTGGTGTTTAGAGAAGTGAAAGATGTTGTTAAACATGAAGTCCTACCAAAGGAACCTGAGAAGATAGAGTTTGAGCTAAAGGAGGATGAATCGGACTCTACAACAGAAGAAGACTCAGAAGATGAAGAGCCACAAACTCCATCTTTGAGAAGATCAGTTCGGGAAAGAAGGCAACCAGAAAGGTATAGTCCATCTGCTTTCTGTTTAGGTTTTTCCTTAACTATAACTAATGATGAACCCAGAACTGTGAGGGAGGCAGTAGATTCAAAGGATGGAAAACTCTGGAAGGAGGCCATGGTTGATGAAATGGCATCCTTGCACAAAAACGATGCATGGGATCTGGTGGAGTTGACGGCTGGAAGGAAGCCCATTGGGAGCAAATGGATGTTTAAGAAGAAGATGAATGTAGAAGGCAAGGTGGAGAAATACAAAGCTCGGTTGGTAGCGAAAGGTTATTCCCAGGTGCCGGGAATTGATTTTGGTGATATTTTTCTCCTGTTGCCAAGGTTACTTCTATTAGATTACTTTTATCTGTTGCTGCTGCATTTGATTTTGAGATAGAACAGATGGATGTGAAGACAACATTTCTTCACGGGGATCTAAAAGAGGAGATCTACATGAAGCAACCTGAAGGCTTTATGGTGAAGGGTAAGAAAGAACTGGTATGCAGGTTGAAGAAGTCTCTGTATGGGTTAAAGCAGTCACCAAGGATGTGGTATCAGAAATTTGATACCTATATACGGGGACTTGGCTTCACCAGAAGCAAGGAGGATCACTGTGTTTATTTTAAATTAATTGGTGACCATGTTATTTATTTGGTCTTGTATGTGGATGATATGTTGTTGATTGGAAATGACAAAGAAATTATCAAAGATTTGAAGACCCAACTGTTCTCCAAATTCGACATGAAGGATATGGGTGCTACAAACTATATTTTGGGCATGGAAATTAAGAGAGATCGGGCAAAGAGGAAGCTCTGGTTAAACCAAAGGAAGTATGTCGAGACTATATTGCAGAGGTTCAATATGCAAGATAGTAAATCGGTGAATGTTTCTATTCCTGTAGGTGTAAAGTTGTCTGCTGAACAGTGTCCCAAGACACAAGAAGAAGAGGAGTATATGTCCCGTGTTCCATATGCAAGTGCAGTGGGTAGCCTGATGTATGCAATGGTCTGTACTAGACCAGACATTGCACATGCAGTGGGAGTATTGAGCAGGTTTATGTCAAACCCAGGAAAGGAGCATTGGACAGCAGTGAAGCGGGTTTTCAGATATTTACGTGGCACTAGTGATTATGGCTTGTGCTACCAGGGAAGACCAGGATTGGAAAGAATGTTGGACATTCGTGGTTTTGTTGATGCAGACTGGGCCGGAGATCTGGATCAAAGAAGATCTACAGTGGGTATGTGTTTAGCCTATTTGGAGGTGCAGTCAGTTGGATGAGTAAAAGACAGTCTGTAGTGGCTCTTTCAACTACAGAGGCAGAATACATAGCAGCCACTCATGCAAGCAAGGAAGCAGTTTGGTTGCAGAGATTGTGTTCAAGTATGTGGTTGGTACAACAAGCTATAAGGATAGACTGTGATAGCCAAAGTGCAATTTTCTTGGCTAAGAAACCTGCTTATCATTCAAAGACAAAGCACATTGATGTTCAATATCACTTTGTTAGAGATATGGTTGAGGCTAAAAGGGTGTTGCTGGTAAAGGTGGGCACTTTGAAGAATGTTGCAGATGCATTGACGAAGTCTGTGAGCACTCAGAAGTTCTCTTGGTGTAGAGAAACGATGGGTGTTGAAGAATTGGCCCAATGACTAAGCTCTCTTGTGGCCCCCTGTGGAAAGAAAACAACAAGTGGGAGAATGTTGGGTATGTGTTATATTCTTTCCACGACTAGCCCCATGCGGCTGTACGTTGCGGCGGGCGGCAGAGGGCGGCCGGCCCCCTATTGGGCCGAGGGCAGCGCCCTGACGAATTTTTTTTTGGTATGCGGTCCCACTCATATGCGGACCCACCCATGTTTTGTGCATGAGTTTGCACATGGTTTTGGGGTACTATGGTTTTCGACCCCTGGTATTTTGTAGATCCGGTCAAGGGAACTACAGTTATGTTCTAATCCAGGGTTAATGGATTGGGGTTTATGTATGCTTTGGAATGTATATATATGTGTTGTAACACTAAAAGGAATATAATGAGAAATCAAGCTAGTCGTCCCGATTTGGGATCCAGGGGAAAATCTCTATGTTTATCTGTTTTATGTTTTATGCTCTCGCTATTGTTTATTTTCTGTTATAAGATTTGTGTGTAGATAATTTCTGTTCAGGGTTAAAATCTACAATGGGTAGATGCCATGGTGGAGGAGTATGACTCCATTGTTGGAAACAATGCTTGGGAAATTGTTCCAAGGCCGGGGGGTAAATCAATTGTAGGATAAATATGGATCTACAAGATAAAGCAAGCTACTGATGGGAGCGTCGAGAAGTATAAGGCAATATTTTTTGCCTGAGGCTGCTCACAGATTGAGGGAATTGATTATGAAGAAACCTTTGCACCTATCGCACGGTATTCCTCCATAAGGACCATCCTTGCTCTCTCAGTGCAGATGGGTTGGCACATTCATCAAATGTATGTGAAGACTGCGTTCCTTAACGGGATTATTGAGAAAGAGGTCTACATTGAGCAGCCTAAAGGATTTTAGATCTTCAGTAGCGAATTGCATGTGTGCAGGCTCAAAAGAGCATTGTATGGGCTGAAGCAAGCACCATGTGCTTGGTACACATGGATCGATAGCTATATCACAAGACTTGGCTTCACCAAGAGTGAGGTGGATGCAAACCTGTATCAAATTGTGGTGGAGGGTAAGCTTTTAAACATTGTTCTTTATGTTGATGATTTAATACCAATGGGTGATGAGCAGTTGATACATTCATGCAAGGAAGATCTTGCAAAGGAATTTGAGATGAAGGATTTGGGCCTCCTTCATTATTTCCTTGGATTGGAAATATGGCAGCGGAAAGGTGAACTATTTGTGTCTCAAGACAAGTATGCTCGGGAGATACTTGAGAAGTTTCACATGCAAGGCTGCAAGCCTATCGACACTCCTCTTCCAGGAAATTGGAGGAAAGAGGATTCTACATCGACAGAGGTAGTGGATGCCACTGTTTATCCACAGTTGGTGGGTTCGCTCATGTATTTAGTTAATACAATGCCGGACATAGGCTATGCGTTGAACCAGCTTTCACAAGCGATGCTTAAGCCTACCAAGCTCTTTTGGAAGGATGGAAAGCATGTCCTAAGGTATCTCAGGGGCACATATGAGTATGGCTTATGGTACAAACAGATGAATGAAGTGAAGTTGCATGGCTTCATGGATGCAGATTGGGTAGGCAGCCCAATGGACAGAATGTAATATTCCCAATTAGCCCAAGCTAATGGGAATATTCAATTTTTCTTTTTCTTATTTTTATTTTCATGTTGATGAATAAAATGTGAAGGAGTACATGTAAAACTCCTAAACACATCAAAATAAATCAATGCCTATGTAAACACAGACATATCTGGGCCATGTAAATAAACTCTTGCAGGTGTGAATGGGTTTGAGCTATGAGACTGGGTCAAACTTGACCAAATCTATAGCACTGTCTAGATTCAATGTACCTCATGGAGGGACAACGTAGTTCTAGAAGGAGGCCCCTCATGTGAAAGGAGCTAACTCATCAAGATGGTTTATGGTTTGCAAAGGCTTTAGTCTTATAAAAGGAAGGGGAGGGCAGCAAGAGAAGGTTTTTGATTGTCTATATTTCTGAGTATCTTGTCTGTTTAGACAAATACTATTCTTTGTTGTTCAGTGGAGAATTGTGATGCTTAGCACTTGGAGTTCCTATGTAGGAATTTCACCTCTTCCGTTGAGGATTCTTGGAGGATTCTTACTAATTTGATTGAATATCAGACTTTGGGCCAAGCTCTACTTCCAACTGCAACGCAGATCCAGTGATGTTTTTGCTTTCTTTTGTAGGCTACAGCAAGTGGAAGCCTAGATCTGTTCATATCTAGATTGTATTGGAGCCTCTTCTCAATGAGTGTGTCTTTTAACCTCCTGGAAGAGTTCATCCACTGTTTGAGCTTTAGATTTGTATCTTGGCATCAGGCCATATCTGTTATTCAAGCTACAGCGCAGTTTCCCTTGAGGGACTACGTTATTTTCAGTGGAGGTTTTGCCAGGTGTTTTGACCCCATTTTTGATGAGAGATCTCTAGTGTTGGGCTTTTCCTTTCACTTTGGTGATCCATGGATTAGCTTGCTGATCCATGTTCTGTTTAGATCTGATTTGTTGTAATGTAAATTCATCTTCAGAAATTTCTGAATAATATTGCATATCTGCTACTTAAAACTTAGATCTACTCTTTGTAATGCATGATTTGGTCAAAACCCCAAGGGGATCTTGTAATAGAGTCTTTTTAGAGTAAAGATCTGAAATAGATCTAATATTTCATCCACAGATCTATTCTAGATCTGAAGACTAACATTCAACTACTGCAGCTCCATAAAATAACACTGTCGATCCATTTTGCAGTTTATACATGTGTTGCAGCCTTCTTTTCTAAAGATTTCTTTCTCTTTTGTCTCCTGTATTCTACTTTATAATGTAAGAGCATCATTGTAATTCTGATTTGCTATTGTATATTCACAAGTTGATCTTATTTGATGGCCTCCTTCTCATGCTTTCCAAGACTGCGTTATTTCTTAATTTTTTTGTTGTGCATAGCTGCAGCCCCTCTTGTAGGGTGTTTTTCAACTAAACTAGGTGGTGGGAGATCTGTTTACCTCACCTAGTTTGATTTTTTTTTGCTCCCCTTTTGGATCTAGACTCCAGATCTACTGATCTAAGGGATCCAAGGGCTGCAAACTAATTTTTGTGCATAAATCTCCCAGAAATGCATTATTTCAGCAAGTTTGCTGTGCAATCCCAATTTTGGGATATTACAGTGGTATTGGAGCATATTTCTTGACACAGCCTGTGCATTCTTGGAGCCAATATGTCTTCAAAAGAGGGAGAGCCTCTCACTGAAAAAGAGCAGAGGTATCATAGGATAATATAGAAGGAAAATGATTACACCAAAGACAAAGCAAGCGAGGATGAAACCCCTTTGTATGGAAGAATAAAAGGAGTAGAGTTCTCTAACGTTCTTTCTCAAGCTTTGCATGAGCTGGAGGAAGAAATCAGGGAAGTAAGGAATGAAATACCAGCAGATCTCTTGAAGAGGTTTTCACATGAAGGAAGCCCCATTACTTCATTTGATGTGTGTGAGTATGCAGCCACACAATCTGATCTGCAACGTTGTAGCATGTCTGCATTCCTTGCAAGAGAAGAAGAAGATGGAGAGACACTAGAGGAGGAGACTCTTGGGGAATAACTCCAAGAATATTAATCTCAATCTAAAAGATTCAAAGAGCATCTAGGCTTCCCAGAGTTCTGTCAACTCAAATAAGAAATAAGATCCATGAAGGTAACCCCATTTTAGAACATTGCTGGAAGGGTTAAAGATTTACTACATGATTTTCCAAGGGCAAAGGCCTTAATTCAGCAAGATCATTCTTCTTGTTAGTCATCAGTATTTTTACCTGTTATTGATGACTAATTTCCTTAGTTGATTTTTATAGAAGCTGATCTCAAAACTGTCAAATTTGTCATCTAGAAAACACTCCAAAACAATTTTTGTCCTCCTACCCCTTCCTATAAGTCTATGATAAGAGCAATCTCCAGTTTTCAAGTCTTATCTTCTTTCAGAAAAATATCCCTGTCTAGAGTTGTTTTGGCTTGGTTTATCTACTGTCATTTACCCTTGTTTCTCATGCCTCTCACTATCCAAAGGTTTACAAAGTGTCTGCAACTCTATCCATGTTCATCTTGTCATTTGAAAATCTGATCATGCCAAAGAAAACTCTCAGAATATGTGAAAATTGTCCATAAGTTAGATAGTGGTGTTTAGGGAGTTCTTCCTTGGCTAAGACATCCTAAGCCAAAAGCCTCTGTCTAGTACCGGTCAGCCTTGAATTAGTTCCTATTCTGCAAAACAAGTCTTGATCTATCCATAGGTCGCACACCATTAAGAGGTCACATTGTCTCATTTTGAAGAAGTTCAAAAAAGATCCAAATTAGTAAAAGAGAAGGTTTTTCACTGTCTGAAGAAATATTCTTATATCAAGCATAATCTCCATGAAGCACCAAAAGAGCCTCCAAAGGTTCATAGCATATATTTTTACATCTTTGCAGGGGTGTAATTATCTGATGATCAGTATGCAAAGGAGGGTAAAAAGGGAAAATTTCAACTGGTCCTTCATGTTGACTTAGTTTGCCATTAAGGCAAGTAAAGTATAGTAAGTAAGAGCAGCAATTGTACATGTTATAAATCTAGAGGATACCTAAAGAACAAAGATCACTAATCAAGTCAAAATTAATAACAAGGACTGAGTAATGCTAATCATCAGTGATAATCTTTCCAAAGGTCATTATCATGTAGGGCATAAGAAGACAGCTGCTTCTTATGTTACCTTGGAACCTAGGGTGTGAACAGTAGTCAAAGGCAATTTCAATAAACCTCTGAAAACACAGTCAAGGGAAAAGACAGTTCAATAATACCTATCAACAGACACTCTCCATGTACAAATCACTTTTCTTATGGTTTTATGTTCACAGTGATATTTTTGAAAAGGATATATGCATCTCAGACCAAGCCTCATAAAGTAAGAGGACATGATTTCCAAGTGATTTTGTCAATAGTGAATGTCAATTTATACTTTGTTTCCTATTGGAATTCTTCAAACAAGCATACAGAGCATGACACAGTGTTGAAATAAATGAAATTTTCATGTGTATGATGATAACCTCCTTCATGAAAAGCAGATGGTTAGAAGCAAAATGACAGAACCTCCTTCAAAAAGCAAAGGGTTAGGAATACATTGTTGTGGCCTCCTTCATAAACAAGCAGAGGGCCAACATGTTTTTAAGTGATTTCCAAAGCTATTGTGTGCCACCTCCTCCAAATATGAACAAAGAATGCATGGAAAGGTTTGAATGTTGTTTCTGATAGTCTCTGTTGGTAAAACCTAGTTGAGGAACAGTGGTGAAAATAAATGAGAGTTCATAGGTTGAATAACCTATTTCATATAATGAGCAAGATATTGGCATAATGGTGTTAATAGGCCTCTATTTTTCTGTTTATAAAAGCCTCCTTCAAAGTATAATCCAAGTTTGGAGTTTTTAAATAAGAGTAGCCTCATCTAAAAATGGCCGAGGTAGAACTGAGCTAGGTTCAAAGTGATTTCTACAACTGACATGAAGAAACAGTCCACCCGGATGATGTGTATGAAAAAGGCATTATTGTTTTGAAACAGACCCCTTATGGTTTATAAAAAATACTTCCTCCAAGTAATGAATGAAAGGAGAGAGCCAAAGGTTACTTCCAGCTCAGTTAAAGGACAGAGGGCACATTGCAAAAAGGGTGAAAATTTCACTGTTTGAAGGTTTAATTCACAAAAACAGAGGATTTTCATTGTGGTTCAGAGAGGTTGCATTGGTGGTTTTAAATGGATGATCTCCTTGATAAAAATCAGAGGATTAAATCATGGTTTAAGGGAACCCCTTACCTCACAAACTGTGGATTACAATATAATTGTTGAGAATCATTTTATTAAATGTGGCAGAGTATTCAAAAGACTATTTAAAAGAGGTGAAACATTCGGTAAAGGGGCAACCCCAAAACAGAAATGAATATGACCACTTTTCTAAATTTTCTTACAAGGGCAGAAAGGGAGAAATTTGAAATTAATAAAGGGAGTTTTGAAAAACCCTTATGAGTATAAAGGGCACGAACTGAACGTTAATTAGCATCATGCCAAACCTCACCGAAGAAAGAAATGGGTATTGAGCAATTTTGAAGAACATTTGGGCTTGAGTTTATGCACGGCATGCCTGTGTAAACACGCGGCGCGCCTGTAGGTTCCTGCCGAAGAAAAGTGTGAAGGGCGCGGCGCGCCTGTAGATGTGCACGACACGCCTGTGCCCGGTGCCTAGGGCTGACCTGATAGGTCAAACGCAGCACGCTTTCCCGTTCAGACCCACCCAACCATCATCCAACTCTAAACGTGGTCTTGCCCGCACTGGCCCATGTTGCAAAAAAACCCTCAAAGATGCAAAGATCGATTTTTTACTCAAAAAAATCATCTTCCAAACACAGCTAAACACATTTTTAAAGGTATTTATGCCTCTAAGTAAATTTTTTGTTAGATTAAATGGAAATTCTGATATCAGAGTTTAAAGGAAGTCTCTTAAAAAAAACTGTCAAAGAAGCAGTGCTAAAGGAGGAGAGATTTGTTGTCAATTTGAGAGAGTTTTCTTGCTGTGAGTAAGAAAAGGATAAACACAGTCTTCAAGGGGAAGGGTTTTTTGTTATCACTGTCAAAAGGGCCCTTTTTGTTGGATAAGGAATAGAGCTTATTTTTAACAGAGATACCCATCACTTCAGGTCAATTTTTTGTACTACATAAAATAGAGAATCACTGTTTTCAAAACTAATACCTTGTGAAAGTATTAAACTTGATTTTCAAGCAAATAGAATATCATACAATCTATAAAGGGGATACATAGTTTGTTTTGAAGGATTATCACTCAGTGACAATGAGACTACCTTTTGTTTTAGAGAAACATTGATAAAGAAGAAGAGGCCTTTGGCAGTTTCAAAGAAGGATTAGTTGTTTTGAGTTTGTTCAAAGGGAAAGCACAGATATTTTCCAATCACCTCTTAAACAGGGTTTTCAAAAATCAGTGAATAGGAAAGAAGAGTTTTAGTGTAAAAAAAAAAAGGGAACTTGTCTTCATAAAACCTCAAATAGATCTCATTAAAGGCCCTTTTGCTCACAACAAAGTTCATAAGAAGAAATCTTGTTTTCACTTAACAAAAACTTGTTGGCCAACTAAGAACAAACTCTATCTTGCAAGGAGGAAAAGATGTGTTGATTAAGGACCTATTTTAGTGATCATTTGAACAGTTTTCCTTGGTGAGTCTGTGAAGGGTATCAGAAGAAAAAAGGCCTCCAAAGAACGATATCACGAGTGGGTATCACAATAGGTATGAGCCTATTACAACTCAGCAAGTGAATGAATCTCCTTCAGTAATCTTCAATTTTCATGAAGTAGGGTGCTTGGAATTTTGCCAAAAAGTCCAAGAAGTAAAAAGTCACCTTCCTTTGACACATTTTTTTGCTTTGAGGCTGCAAGGGAAGCATGTCCATCTAGCAGGTCTGGATTTCAAACTTTCTCCTAGGGCTATCTCCAAAGCTACTAAGATCCCCTATATACGAGAAAAATGGTTCAAACAAACATACCTAGATCTAAATCACTACAAACCCTTCCTAAAACTAGACCATCAGGATGCTTACAAAGCTATTTTCCTTTTTTCCCACTTGTTGACCAGCTATGCCCCTCTCATGAAATTCACCATGAAGTATTTCACATGTGAAGGGAGGTTTTCTCGGATTTATGCCTATCACATCAAGCTCCTTATGCATCTCACAAGAACTAAATTGTTGAACCTACCTTTTTTCCTCTATAGAAGCATTGAAAAGATGGCCTATACTGTCCAAAAGAAGCCCTCAGCTCAACAACAAGCTTGTCTATTTCATCATTCCCTTATCAAGATCATCATCCTCCATCAACTTGAGAAAAAGGGAGTTTCTTGGGACTCTTTCATCTCCCATCCTGATTTTTCCATTGGCTCTTCATATCATGCACCTTCCTCACCATCTACTCATCATGTTTCTCCTTCTTCTAGTAAATCCACTCCTAAAAGACAAAAATTCCCCTTGATTGAAAGTGAAGAAGAGAAGAAACAAACTACTGATGAAGAAGGGAAAAGTGACAAGAAGCAAACTAGTAATGATGAAGGACAAAGTGAAGAATATAAACATGACAGTGGGGATGAACAAAGTGATGGTGAGCACAGTAGTCATGAAGAGGAACATGATGGCAGCCAACACAACAGTGAGCATGAGGGTGATGAGGGACAAAACAGTGAAGGAAAAGAACACAACAGTCATGAAGAAAGCAAGGACAGAGATAAGCATAGCAGTCCTCAAGATGACAAACAAAGTGGCAGCCAAAACAGTGATGATGAGGGTCATGACAGTCCTAAAAAAGACACTTATGATGAGAAACAAGACAGCCCTCAAGCAAGTAATGATGATGACAATCAAACACCAAACAGTGAGCATTCCAAAGAGGGCAGCATGGAGAAAAAAGACCAAATCAGTGACCATGAGCATAGCAGTGGTGAAAACAAACAAAGAAATCTTCAAGTAGAAGAAAACAGTGACAAAGATGAAGCTGGAGCAGATGATGATGGAGGCAGCAAGGTAAAAGACCAAGTTGAGAAAACACAAGTAGATAAACCTCCTCTATCTTCTCCTCCACATAGCCAAGAGCATGTGCTAGCTACCTCTCCTAGGCAAGGGGCCATGACTCTTCCTCCAAAAGTGGTGAAGCCTAGAAACACTAGATCAGCAAAGAAGAAGACCACTCCAACAATGACTAGCAATGTCACAAGAGCACTAAGGAGTAGAGGCAAGCTTCCTAAAAAGAGCGTTGTTGAATTTCTAAAGAGGAAGAGGACCAAGAAGTCTATCCAAGGAAAGGGGAAAGAAAAAGAGGAGAGTAGTCATGAAAAGTAAAGGGAGTTTGATATCATACAGATAGATAGTGATGATAGTGATAATGAATCTAGAATCATTGAGGCTCTTTTGCGAAACAGAGAAGACAAAATTCATGACCTACAAGCTGATCTAGAAAGCTCAAAAGACTTCATACATGTTCTACAGATGAAAAACAAACAAATGAGCGGTCAAATGGCAGTTTTTGAGGCCCAGGCTTTCAAATACCAAAGGGAATCTTCCAAATCACAAACCAAGATTGAAGAGCTCATGGACGAATTTGATGATATTGAAGAAGAATATTAGCCAATGAGAAAGAGGCCTAGGACTATGGGACTCAAAAAATCTTTGGGAAAAAAGAAGGAAGAAGAGGCAGCCCTTGTTCGATCTTATCCTCTTACTCAATTGCTCACCCAAGAAATAGAAAATAATAGAGAACCATGGCTTGAAAGGGGCAACAAACATTTGGAGGATAAGTTATAGAAAGCTAACAGAGACTTGAGCCTACAAAAGAAGGTGACCAGGCACTACAAAAAGCTAAATCAATTTTCCCGAAAGAAATTGAAAGTTGCACAAGAAAAACTCAAAACTGCCCAAAGAGGGCGCCCGGTAGAAAAAGTGGAGAAAGGCACATCAGCGCTAGAAATATTGGCCTCATATTCCTTACATGTTTCTAAGAAACCATGAGGGGCTTGCTCGCCAAAATTGAGCAAATTTTGACAAGATTTTGTTTTTTGACATTTTTGGGCCTAATTGCATAAATTCATGGGCACCACCATTTCTGTTTGGAGCATCCTTAGCTATTGAGAGTGGTATCATTGGATGCATTAAATTCAAGGGCATCTACTTAGAAAATTTTATATCCAAAGGAGGTGTTTTGGTCCCCCAAAGAGGCGAAAAACAGTGATTTTTTGACTTTCTGCCTCACATATCAGCAAGCGCTAATTTTTGGTTTTTTTCACTCAATTTAGTTTTTTACATACTTCCAGGGATAGGTTTGGGAAAAATAAAGTAGTTCCAGAAAACAGACATCTAGGTATTTCCAACGAGCCATCATGGACCTCGTTTTGACATCGGGAGGTCCCTCAAAAGTGGTCTGCAATACAGGAAATTTTCTGCTGCTACGTTCCTGTAGCATTTTGGCAAAAATGCAGTTTTCGGTAGTGGCTTATCCAAATGTGCGTTAGGAAATTTTTAGCCATTTTCAGTGATGGAAAGTCAATATTTTTTCCTTTTTTATCATTTTATAGATATTTTGAAGATATTTTGTGCCTTGGGCTTTGCAAAGCCTCAAGGAAAAAATCAGATATTTGTTTTTAGCCTATGAGCTTCTAGTCAGTTTTGTGAAGCTTATCTTCTCATTCTCCTATATAACTCATGGAGAATCATTGTAATATTGTTGGTTGAAGAGTTGATAAACAAGTTGGTCCTTGAAGAGCTTAAGAACTTGACTGAGCTTAGAGAAATATATGTTATGAGTTTTGATGATCAGACTTGTTTTATGGAGTGAATAACTTGACTTGCTTGCCTAGATGATGGAAAGGATCTATGTGCAGGATTCCATGGATTGGTAAATGGTATTGTACTTATTTTCAGTTATTTTTTCTTAGTTTTTCACATATGTATCCATGCTTCTTGCTTGCTATAGGTCAGTAAAGAACAGTTTGAGGTATGCCCATGGAGGCTCATCAAATTTCCTGATTCATTACAACTTCTATGTTTTCATCTTTCTTGGTCATGTCAAAGGATTCTTAACTACCCTTTGGTCCACTAGGAACTTTTTATTTATTTCCTTAATGATTAATATGACATGCTATCTTGTTTGATTCATGGTATGCCCTACTTACTCATAGCTATTTAAACCTCATTAATGAAATATCCTTTGAAGTATTGACTGTCTAGTTTAAATCAGAGAGGCCTTGTTTCGATCTTGCACTCTGCCTATACTTGCTAACTTATTTCAAAGTTCTCATCAGATTGAATGTGTTGCTTAGGAGTCTCCTTTCCACATTTTGAGCTATTGGTTTGTCTTACATGTGTTCTCAACCACTGAAGGTGATTTTTCCAAAGTTAGAGGGTCTTATACTTCTATGCATCACCTGAATGTTTATTTTATGCATCTATCAGTTTGAGTTTGATTCATAGTGATTAATGGTTAGCCCTACCACATGAATTCTTGCTGTTTAAACTATTTATGCTTAAGATCCCTTTGTCTTGCACAAACTTGATGTTCATTTCACTTCATAAACCACCTAAAATATCCATTCTCTATACTAAATCGGCCCTGCAGTACACCCCACCCATTGTCTTGACATCCTTGGCTTGATTTTGACCCCATAGCACAGTTGATCTCATTTTCTTGTTCCATTTTGATCCACTTGATCAGTTTTCCCTCCAAATAACTAAAAACAAACAAACAAACACACTTAACAACTAGCCTAAAATCTAAACAAACTAAGCGAACAAGCTCACATCCTTCGCTTCATTAGAGAGAGCCCTCTCTGAGTCCAAGAAGGCTAGGTCCTAGGGCTCCAAAGATTTGTTTGATGTTACTCCGTCATTTGGTCTGTCAATCTACCAAATCAAGGGAACCTAACATAATGGTGATCACGGTGGGACTCTGAGTGATAAACAAACTTAGACTTCCTTAAACCTTCAAAAACCTTTAAGAATACTATCTTGTGGACTTAACCCACCGCTCACTAAAATAATGGCGATCATGGTGGGACTTTTCTAAGTACATAGTTTTAAATACCTCTCACAAACTCAGTAAAACTCCGACAAACTCAGTGAATCTGCCACCTCATCACCACCTAACATAATGGTGATCACAGTGGGACTTTTCTGAGTTCAGATCAAGCTAAACATATTTCTAGACTCACAGAAAGCCCCTCTTGAACTAAGCACGCTATACTATTGAGCCACCTCATCGCCACACTAACATAATGGCAATCACGGTGGGACCCTTCTGAGTTAGTGACAAACTAAGTATACCTTAGAACTTCAGAAATCCCTTGGCTCAAGAATATCCAGTGATTATCAGCCACCTCATCGCCACACTAACATAATGGTGATTATGGTGAGACTCTCTGAGTTCATGACTGTCTAGCAAACTATTGTTGACTCATTTAGCCTTTCATATTAAATCATAAAATTAGCTGATAAAGCTATTAGAGTAAACTCTTTTTTTTCATCACCTTAGCTAAGTGTTGAAAAAAATTTTAGGACACTCTTACAAATCAGACTGCACATTAAAAACTCAGAAAATAGCCTCACAAAAACATTTCTTTTTAGATTGACTGTTCATATCAGTTTTGGTGGTGGGTCGTAGACAATATATCCTCAAAAAACCAAAATATTTCCACCTGGTGACTCCACTAGCCTCTAGTAGGCCTTTTTGAAAACTTTGCTAAGCTTCCATAAACTATTATAAGACTTCTTTACAAACAGCCTTGAAAATTCTAAGAAGTCTTAACCATACACTGAGCTAGTTTGACAAAACTTAGACAAGACAAGTTGTTGAAAACATTCATAACTTTTAGCCTCTCTAAAGTTTGAATATGAAATCTGGCTTCATAAAGAATTCATACCAGATCTCATCCAGACCCGAATCCTCCTACCGTATTTGATGACCCAAAAAATATTTTGTGGAAAAATTCTAAGACTAGTAACTTAACTACCGATAGGAGCCTTCATAGAGCAAGCTCTGTACCTGAAAATATTACATCCTTGCTAGACCAAACTTTTGACTTGCGCCATACAAGAAATATTTTTAGAACCAAGTCACAGCCTAGCTTTTACCATTGCGATCTTGAGCCCTTAGACTTACAACAGAGTTCTAGCATAGAAGCATCTCCTACTACTCCACCTGATTTTCAGCTCCTCCACCACTTTAGCTCTTTCCATCCCAAGTCTAGTCAAAATTAGTTTGCAGTTCCAAGCACCTCTAACACTCCCACTCACAACACCACTGTGCAAATCACTTCATCTCACGTACCAAATCCTCCACTTGTAAATTTACCAGTACCACCCATCATGGCAACATGGTATGCACCCCTAGTGTTACCTCAGCCTTTGGCACCTTTACCAAATGAATATCAGTCTAGGATCCCACACTTCACTGGGGCTGAATCCACTACTGCCCAACAACATGTAGATAGAATGAATGATGCTTTTGATTACATGGAATTAGATGAAGAAACCATCAAGATGAGAATGTTCGCCCAAAGCCTAGGAGGCGAAGCTAAAAAATGGTTTAAAGGCTTAACTTCTCATAGCATACATGATCTCCCGTCATTATACCAATTTTTCATAAAAAAATGGGAAATCAAGAAAAACCCACTTCAAGTCCTCTCTGAATATAATACTCTTAGGAGGAACACAGGAGAAAGTGTTCAAGATTATTGTACCAGATTCAACAGTGTCTATAACGCTCTCCCACCTAACATGAAACCTCCACCCGGCTTAGCTCTGACGAAATTTCTAGAAGGTTTTGATCTGGATATGACATATCAACTAAGAGAAAGAGAACCTACAACTCTAGAAGAAATGAAAAAGGGGGCTATTATTGCGGAAGCAAACCTTGCTGAAAAGAGGGCTAGGCTGAGATCAGAAAAGAAGGTCACATACCAAGATGAAACCTTTCCCTCTACATCCTCTTTTGATGCCAAAATAGACAACCTGGAAAGAAAAATGGAAAGAATGATAGAAAGAATGATGGAAAGAATAAGTCTCAGTGATAGAACACCTCCTAGGGACAACCACCCAAACCCACAAACCAGAAACCAGAATCAAAACTTTAGAAGGGACCCACCTCAAAACAAACCAAGAGATAATGATCAGAAAATCAGGCCTCCTTTCCAAGATAATTATCTTGATGAAGGAGAAAGAGACATTGAACATATTAAGGAAAATCATCTAAACCTGATAGGCTTTGATAGTAAGGGTGAGGTTTATCTCACGGAAGAAGAACAAGGTTTCTTCTCCTCATACCAAGATGAAACTAACTATGAAGATTCTGAAGACCCTGAAATTGGTTTACAAAATTCCATAATGGAAGTCCATGGGCAATATGATCTCAGAAGTAAGAAAAACCAAGAAAACTCCTGAAGTTATTCTTAAAAAACCTGTAGGCAATGTTAATGCTATGGCTAAGAAATCTGATCTAAACAAAGAAAAATCTAGCCAATCAAACATCAACCCAAACTGTGCCATCACTTCCACCAAAATTCCTGAAAGTACAATCCTGAACAAAACTCCACATCAAAATCAAAAGGACAGATCAGTAGAGAAGGTAATGGTTGAAAATGTTGATGCAAACATGTCAAAAGCTCAAGTACCTTTCAGTTTCAAAGGGGAAATTGCTAAAATCAAAATAAATATGCCCCTAACTGAACTGATCGCTCAAAATTCCTATAAATCTGAGGTTATGAAAATTTTAAACATAGGAAATGATACCGACACTTTGCACTTAGATGATGACACTCCCGAACTGTTATTTGTACCAAAGATAGAAGGAAAGTATCAAGAAGGAACCACTCCTCCTTTTTACATCAGCTTGAATGTACATGACGAGATCCTACATAACGCTATGCTAGATTTAAGTGCCTCTCATAATCTCACACCTAAAGTGATAATGGACAGATTAGGCTTAGAAATAACCAAACCTTACAAAGACTTGTACTCTTTCGATTCAAGTAGAGTAAAATGTTTGGGCCTAATCAAAGACTTGTGTGTAAGTCTGGCACAAGTCCTAGCTAAACATTTGGTTATGGACATAGTGGTAGCAGACATTCCCCTGAAATATGGAATGCTTTTATCTAGAACCTGGGGGGATAAACTCCAAGGAAAAATTCAGTTAGACATGTCTTATGCTACTATTCCTATTTTCAACCAACCAATAATATTATACCATGAATCACACATGAAATATATGGTCAGTAGTTAAGAGAAACCAGAAAACATACCTCTTTATTCCATACATTCAAACATGGATTCCTTCATCTTACACCTAGAAGATGACACTGATGAAAACACAAGTGAAACTGAAACCAGTTCAAGCATAGTGTTGCAGCCAGACCAACCTTTGTATGATGAATTTGATACTCAAAATTATCATGACCAGATACACTTGCATTTTGATGAAATAAAACTTGATTCAACAGAAACTGAAACTAAAACTTCGGAAGAAGTAATCATTTTAAATTCTCAAGCAAGTGATCTCAACCCAATACAAGTATCAAACACACAATAGAAACTCTCTTTTGATTTAAAGCCACTAAATGATTTGCATAACAAAACAACCTTGGGAAACCGGAAGCCAGAAAGCCTCATGTTCTTCCCATATCTTAGCACTTCACCCTCTAAAGATTGTAGTTCTCTAAATGAAATGTTAACCATTACTAGTGCTTCAACAGATCCTAAAAAGACATTCACTAGTTTCGATGATAAGGAAGCTGATGAAAACAATTGTGAAAAACTTGAGCTGTTTAGATTACCTAGGATTTTGTCTCTATATCATAAATTAATGAATACAAGACTAGACAATATTCTTCAAAATACAAACATATGCCGGAAAATGAATACAAAACACCATATAAATTTTGTCCTCTCTAGATATCATCCTTTCAAAAAGGAACACAAAAACTCT
The DNA here is from genome assembly GCA_034641835.2 of Pinus albicaulis. Lineage (NCBI taxonomy): Eukaryota > Viridiplantae > Streptophyta > Pinopsida > Pinales > Pinaceae > Pinus > Pinus albicaulis. The sequence goes on along the minus strand of CM076582.1, from coordinate 1,301,479,129 downwards.
AGTCAAACATGGTCACTCGAAAAGAAGACAACTAAACACAGGTTATGTTTAGACTTTAGAAACATAAATAAACCTCTCATAAACAACATTCATCCCCTTCCAAAAATAGATCATATCATAAAAAAATAGGAGTTTATAATTATTTGGTTTTGAGTGATAATTTTTCAAGATACCATCGAATAATACCACTTCAAATAGATCAACTCAAAGACTTCTTAAAATATACTAGTGGCAACTTCAAGTTCAAACCAATTTGTACAAAACCAATGAACACCGAAGATGCCCTCAGGAAAGCTATGTTCCCGGTTTTGAATTTCTTTGTCATGATGTACCTTGATGATGTCATCATATTCTTTAAAAATGACAAAGAATATCTGCATTATTTGAAAAAGATGTACAACAAAAGGAGAAGTGTAAATCAAAGGTATAAAGAAGCACAACAGGAAGACACAAGGTTGTTTAGAGATTCATGCATGAATCCTTATGTTATGCTTACAAGAGAAAATTTTCCAAACTTTTCTTTTCAAGAGCTGAGTGGACCAAGAGCATTAGGAGATCCTTATGAAGATAATATGCTCAAGTTTCATCGTTTTTATGAGTTCTAGTTATAGATTTTTCAATCATTGTACATACCATTTCTTGAAGAAATAAATCAAAAACAGAAAATACAAAAAAAAAAAATAGAAAAGTTGAAAAGAGGGCAGTTTTAGAAAATAGCAGAAAGGCCCCATATTCAAAAAATAGTCATGCTGAAAGTGCGCAAGTATAAATGCCACTACTAGTGCTAAAAAAATATCTTGTTCAGTTATCTAGCCTAATCATAACTGAGCATGTTTTAAATTTATTGTTGATAAGTTAGTGAGAGAGATGATAGTCAAATTGTGTAAGCTTGACTTGTCAAGGAAAATAGATTAGGAAAAGAATGTTGGTTCCACATGCTCAAAACAGAACCAAAGAGGAAAATAGAGATGAAAAACAATTTGTATATCTTGGCCCTGATTTTTCTAAGTTTCATCTTGTATATAAATAAAGTTTGTGTGCAGCTTGTTTTTATGCCACAAACGCATGACAAATCAGACCATCTAATCTTGATTTGATCATTTTTCAATTTCATGCTTTAGACTAGTGAATGAAATCCTGTCAAACAACTTAATCTTGACATTCAATCGTTGTATAGGTAGAGAAACAAAGGAGTTCATCAGTTTAATCTGAACTCCCGGAAGATATAAGTGTAGCATTAGATAGTTTTTCTTTTTTCAAAAAAATATCATGTTAATGGTTGCTAGTCCAAATGCACCTAAAAGAAGAAAAAATGCTAGGAAATATAGCTGGGTAGGTAGAGTTGAGGTTGATGCTAATCATACTGTAATTTTTTCAGAAAAAACATCATTTTCAGAAAAAGCATCAAGAAAGGAAGAAATTTGCGCCAACGGATAAGGCGCTGGTCTTCACAAGCCAGAGATCTGCAACTCTGGACACCTCCTAAAAAGGAGCTGCCCTCCCCAAATGGAGCCACTGTTAGTCATCAATATTTTTACCTGTCATTGATGACTAATTTCCTTAGCTGATTTCTCTAGAAGCTAATCTCAAAACTATCAAATCTGTCATCTAGAAAACACTCCAAAACAATTTTTTTCCTCCTACCCCTTCTTGTCAGTCTATGATAAGAGCAATCTCCAGTTTTCAATTCCTATCTTGTTTCATAAAAATATCCCTGTCTAGATTTTTTTTAGCTTGGTTTATCTGTTGTCATTTACCCTTGTTTCTCATGCCTCTCACTATCCAAAGGTTGACAAAGTGTCTACAACTCTATCCATGGTCATCTTGTCATTTGAAAATCTGATCATGCCAAAGAAAACACTCAGAATATGTGAAAATTGTCCCTAAGTTAGATAGTGGTGTTTAGGGAGTTTTTCCTTGGCTAAGACATCCTAAGCCAAAAGCCTCTGTCTAGTACCAGTCATCCTTGAATTAGTTCCTATTCTGCAAAACAAGTCTTGATATATCCATAGGTCGCACGCCACTAAGAGGTCACTTTGTCTCATTTTGAAGAAGTTCAAAAAAGATCCAAATCAGTAAAAGAGAAGGTTTGTCACTGTTTGAAGAAATATGCTTATATCAGGCATAATCTCCATGAAGCACCAAAAGAGCCTCCAAAGGTTCATAGCATCTGTTTTTACATCTCTGCAGGGGTGTTATTAATTGACGATTAGTATGAAAATGAGGGAAAAAAGGGAAAATTTCAACAGGTCCTTCATGTTGACTTAGTTTGCCATCAAGGCAAGTAAAGTACAGTAAGTAAGAGTAGCAAGTGTACATGTTATAAATCTAGAGGCTGCCTCAAGAACAGAGATCACTCATCAAGTCAAAATGAATAACAAGGACTGAGTAATGCTAATCAGCAGTGCTCCATAATCTTTCCAAAGTTCATTATCATGTAGGGCATAAGAAGACAACTGCTTCTGATGTTACCTTGGAAACTGGGGTGTGAACAGTAGTCAAAGGCAATTTCAATAAACCTCTGACAACAAGGTCAAGGGAAAAGACAGTTCAATAATACCTATCAGCAGACACTCTCCATGTACAAATCATTTTTCTTATGGTTTTATGTTCACAGTGATATTTTGCAAAAGGATATATGCATCTCAGACCAAGCCTCATAAAGCAAGAGGACATGATTTCCAAGTGATTTTTTCAATAGTGAATGTCAATCTCTACTTTGTTTCCTATTGGCATTCTTCAAACAAGCATACAAAGCATGACACAGTGTTGAAATAAATGAAATTTTCATGTGTATGATGATAACCTCCTTCATGAAAAGCAGATGGTTAGAAGCAAAATGACAGAACCTCCTTCAAAAAGCAGAGGGTTAGGAAGACATTGTTGTGGCCTCCTTCATAAAAAAGCAGAAGGCCAACATGTTTTTAAGTGATTTCCAAAGCTATTGTGTTCCACCTCCTCCAAAGATGAAAAAATAATGCATGGCAGGGTTTTAAATGTTGTTTCTGATAAAGTCTCTGTTGGTAAAACCTAGTTGAGGAACAGTGGTGAAAATAAATGAGAGTTCATAGGTTGAATAACCTATTTCATATAACAAGCAAGAGATTGGCATAATGGTGTTAACAGAACTCTAATTTTCTGTTTATAAAAGCCTCCTTCAAAGTATAATCCAAGGTTGGAGTTTTTAAATAAGAGCAACCTCATCTAAAAATGGCCAAGGAGGTAGAAATGAGCTAGGTTCAAAGTGATTTCTGCAACTGACATGAAGAAACAGTCCACCCAGATGATGTGTATGAAAAAGGCATTCTTGTTTTGAAACAGATCCCTTATGGTTTATAAAAAATCAGAGTTTAAAAAAACCCTCAAAGGTGCAAAGATCGACTTTTTACTCAACAAACTCATCCTCCAAACACAGCTAAACACATTTTGAAAGGTATTTATGCCTCTAAGTACATTTTTTGTTTGATTAAAGGGAAAGTCTGAAATCAGATTTTAAAGGAAGTCTCTGAAAAAAAAACTGTCAAAGAAGCAGTGCTAAAGGAGGAGAGATTTGTTGTCAATTTGAGAGAGTTTTCTTGCTGTGAGTAAGCAAAGGATAAACACAGTCTTCAAGGGGAAGGGTTTTTTGTTATCAGTGTCAAAAGGGCCATTTTTGTTGGATAACGAATAGAGCTTAGTTTTAATAGAGAGACCCATCACTTCAGATCAATTGCTTGTACTACATAAAACAGAGAATCACTATTTTCAAAACTAATACCTTGTGAAAGAATTAAACTTTCTTTTCAAGCACATAGAAGATCATACAATCTATAAAGGGGAGACAGAGTTTGTTTTGAAGGCTTATCACTCAGTGAAAAGGAGACTACCTTTTGTTTTAGAGAAACATTGATAAAGCAGCAGAGGCCTTTCGCAATTTCAAATAAGGATTAGTTGTTTTCAGTTTGTTCAAAGGGAAACCATAGAGATTTTCCAATCACCTCTTAAACAAGGTTTTCAAAAATCAGTGAATAGGAAAGAAGAGTTTTAGTGTCAAAAAAAAAAGGAAACTTGTCTTCATAAAACCTCAAATAAATCTCATTAAAGGCCCTTTTGCTCACAACAAAGTTCATAAGAAGAGAGCTTGTTTTCACTTAACAAAAACTTGTTGGCCAACTAAGAACAAACTCAATCTTGCAAGGAGGAAAAGGTGTGTTGATTAAGGACCTATTTCTGTGATCATTTGAACAGTTTTCCTTGGTGTGTTTGTGAAGGGTATCATAAGAAAAAATGCCTCCAAATAAGGACAACATGAGTGGGTATCACAATAGGTATGATCCTATTACAACTCAGGAAGTGAATGAATCTCCTTTAGTAATCTTCAATTTTCATGAAGTAGGGTGCTTGGAATTTTGCCAAAAAGTCCAAGAAGTAAAAAGTCACCTTCCTTTGACACATTTGTTTGATTTTAGGCTGCAAGGGAAGCATGTCCATCTAGCAGGTCTAGATTTCAAACTTTCTCCTAGGGCTATCTCCAAAGCTACTAAGATCCCCTATATACGAGAAAAATGGTTCAAACAAACATACCTGGATCTGAATCACTACAAACCCTTCCTAAAACCAGACCATCAAGATGCTTTCCAAGCTATTTTCCTTTTTTCCCACTTGTTTACCAGTGAAGCCCCTCTCATGAAATTCATCATGAAGTATTTCACATGTGAAGGGAGGTTTTCCCAGATTTATGCCTATCACATTAGGCTCCTTATGCATTTCACAAGAACTCAATTGTTGAACCTACATTTTTTCCTCTATAAAAGCATTGACAAGATGACCTCTACTGTCCAAAAGAAGCCCTCAGCTCAACAACAAGCTTGTCTATTTCATCATTCCCTTATCAAGATCATCATCCTCCATCAACTTGAGAAAAATGGAGTTTCTTGGGACTCTTTCATCTCCCATCCTGATTTTGCCATTGCCTCTTCATCTCATGCGCCTTCCTCACCATCTACTCATCATGTTTCTCCTTCTTCTAGTAAATCCACTCCTAAAAGACAAAAATTCCCCTTGATTGAAAGTGAAGAAGAGAAGAAACAAACTAGTGATGAAGAAGGGGAAAGTGACAAGAAGCAAACTAGTAATGATGAAGGACAAAGTGAAGAATCTAAACATGACAGTGGGGATGAAAAAAGTGATGGTGAACACAGCAGTCATGAAGAGGAAAATGATGGCAGCCAACACAATAGTGAGCATGAGGGTGATGAGCGACAAAACAGTGAAGGAAAAGAACACAACAGTCATGAAGAAAGAAAGGACAGAGATAAGCATAGTAGTCCTCAAGATGACAAACAAAGTGGCAGCCAAAATAGTGATGATGAGGGCCATGAAAATCCTCAAAAAGACACTTATGATGTGAAAATATACAACCCTCAAGAAAGTAATGATGATGACAATAAAACACCAAACAGTGAGCATTCCAAAGAGGGTACCATGGAGAAAAAATACCAAATCAGTGACCATGAGCATAGCAGTGGTGAAGACAAACAAAGAAATATTCAAGTAGAAGAAAATAGTGACAAAGATGAAGCTGGAGCAGATGATGATGGAGGCAGCAAGGTAAAAGACCAAGTTGAGAAAAGACAAGTAGATATACCTCCTCTATCTTCTCCTCCACACAGCCAATATCATGTGCTAGCTACCTCGCCTAGGTAAGGGGCCATGACTCTTCCTCCAAAAGTGGCGAAGCCTAGAGACACTAGATCAGCAAAGAATAAGACCACTCTAGCAGTGACTAGAAATTTCACAAGAGCAATAAGGAGTAGAGGCAAGCTACCTAAAAAGAGCATTGTTGAATTTCCAAAGAGGAAGAGGACCAAGAAGTCTATCCAAGGCAAGGGGAAAGACAAAGAGGAGAGTAGTCATGAAAAGAAAAGGGAGTTTGATATCATACAGATAGATAGTGATGATAGTGATAATGAAGCTAGAATCCTTGAGGCTCTTTTGCGAAACAGAGAAGACCAAATTCATGACCTACAACCTGATCCAGAAAGCTCAAAGGACTTCATACATTTTCTACAGATGCAAAACAAACAAATGAGCGGTCAAATGGGAGTTTTTGAGGCTCGGGCTTTCAAATACCAAAGGGAAGCCTCCAAAGAACAAAACAAGCTTGAAGAGCTCATGGGAAAATTTGATGATACTGAAGAAGAAGAGTAGCCAATGAGAAAGAGGCCTAGGACTATGGGACTCAAAAAAGCTTTGGAAAAAAAGAAGGAAGAAGAGGCAACCCTTTCCCGATCTTATCCTCTTACTCAATTGCTCACCCAAGAAATAGAAAATAATAGAGAACAATGGCTTGAAAGGGCCAAAAAAAATTTGGAGGATAATTTATAGAAAGCTAACAGATACTTGAGCCTACAGAAGAATATGAACGGGCACTACAAAAAGCTAAATCAATTTGCCCGAAAGGAATTGAAAGTTGCACAAGAAAAACTCAAAACTGCCCAAAGAGGGCGCCCGGTAGAAAAAGTGGAGAAAGGCACATCAGCACTCGAAATCTTGGCCTCATATTCCTTACGTGTTTCTAAGAACCCATGAGGGGCTTGCTCGCCAAAATTGAGAAAATTTTGACAAGATTTTGTTTTTTGACATTTTTGGGCCTAATTGCATAAATTCATGGGCACCTCCATTTCTGTTTGGAGCATCCTCAACTATTAAGAGTGGTATCATTGGATGCATGAAACTCAAGGGCATCTACTCATAAAATTTAAGATCCAAAGGAGGTGTTTTGGTCCCCCAAAGAGGCAAAAATAGTGATTTTTTGACTTTTTGCCTCACATATCAGCAAGGGCTAATTTTTTGTTTTTTCCACTCAGTTCAGTTTTTGACATACTTCCAGGGATCAGTTTGGGAAAAAACAAGCATTTCTAGAAACTAGAAATCTAGGGCTTTCCAACGAGCCATCACAGGCCTTGTTTCAACATCGGGAGGTCCCTAAAAAGTGGTCTGCAATACAGGAAATGTTCTACTCCTACGTTCCTGTAGCATTTTGGCAAAACGACAATTTTCTATAGTGGCTTTTCCAAATGTGCGTTAGGCCTTTTTTAGCCATTTTCAGTGATGAAAAGTCAATATTTTTTCCTTTTTTATCATTTTATAGATATTTTGAAGATATTTTGTGCCTTGGGCTTTGCAAAGCCTCAAGGACAAAATCAGATATTTGTTTTTAGCCTACGAGCTTCTAGTCAGTTTTGTGAAGCTTATCTTCTCATTCTCCTATATAACTCATGGAGAATCATTGTAATATTGTTGGTTGAAGAGTTGATAAACAAGTTGGACTTTGAAGAGCTTAAGAACTTGACTGAGCTTAGAGCAATATATATGTTATGAGTTTTGATGATCAGACTTGTTTTATGGAGTGAATAGCTTGACTTGCTTGCCTAGATGATGGAGAGGATCTATGTGCAAGATTCCATGGCTTGGTAAATGGTATTGTACTTATTTTAAATTATTTTTTCTTATTTTTTCACATATGTATCCATGCTTCTTGCTTGCTGTAGGTCAGTAAATAATAGTTTGAGGTATGCCCATGGAGGCTCATCAAATTTCTTGATTCATTATAGCTTCTATGTTTTCATCCTTCTTGGTCATGTCAAAGGATTCTTAACTACCCTTTGGTCCATTAGGAACTTGTTCTTTATTTCCTTAATGATTAATATGACATGCTATCTTGTTTGATTCATGGTATGCCCTACTTACTCATAGCTATTTAAACCTCATTAATGAAATCTCCTTTGAAGTATTGACTGTCTAGTTTAAATTAAAGAGGTCTTGTTTCGATCTTGCCCTCTGCCTATACTTGCTGACTTGTTTCAAATTTCTCATTAGATTGAATATGTTTCTTAGGAGTCTCCTTTCCACATTTTGAGCTGTTGGTTTGTCTTACATGTTTTCTCAACCACTGAAGGTGATTTTTCCAAAGTTAGAGGGTCTTATACTTCTATGCATCACCTGAATGTTTATTTTATGCATCTATCAGTTTGAGTTTGATTCATAGTGATTAATGGTTAGCCCTACCACATGAATTCTTTCTGTTTAAACTATTTATGCTTAAGATCCCTTTTTCTTGCACAAAATTGATGTTCATTTCACTTCATAAACCACCTGAAATATCTATTCGCTATACTAAATCGGCCCTGCAGTACACCCTACCCATTGTCTTGACATCCTTGGCTTGATTTTTACCCCATAGCCCAGTTGATCTCATTTTCTTGTTCTATTTTGATCCACTTGATCAGTTTTTCCTCCAAACAACTAAAAACAAACAAAAAAACACACTTAACAACTAGCCTAAAATCTAAACAAACTAAGCAAACAAGCTCACATCCTTCGCTTCATTAGAGAGAGCCCTCTCTGAGTTCAGGAAGGCTAGGTCCTAGGGCTCCAAATATTGGTTTGATGTTACTCCGTCATTTGGTCTGTCAATCTGCCAAATCACGGGACACTAACACTTCTCAAAAGGAATACATGAGTGTCCTTTCCTCAAGGAGAGATCAAGGAAAAGGATCTCTTATTAATGGGGCATACTCCATTGATGAGGAGAAGGAAGAAGTAGAACTGAAAGGTCCCTCCAGCACTATGACAGTAAGAGGGAATCTATTTTTATTGAGAGATGGATTTAAAGCTATTGCTTCGACTAAGAGGGCCCTTGTATCTATACAAGGAGGCCCCAAGGATCCTATACTTTGAGGGAAAGACTAGCATGTATCTATGATTATAGACAAAGAGACAAAACAGTGGAGGAAATGTGTCCCAACACTGCATCCAAGTTTTGGAGCACACACTATGATGGATCAGTCCTTTGTGATCAAGGCTCTTGACACCAAGGAGATGAAGGGTATTCATGATTTAACTACATCTATAGGGAGCACCTTAGACTGTGAGATCTTGCAAAAGGTGGGTGATGAAGAAGAAGATGGGGGAGTTACTCCAACTTCTCTTTACCATGATACTTTCACACAGAAATTAGAGATGGATTTGCGTAGTGGAAGTAGTCATATGATGTTCCCATCTATTTTTCACATGGGAATGAGCCATGAGACATCATTATCTTGTGGCATACCACCTGGTAGACCACCTGATTCATATTTTATGGGAGATGTTTCATGCATTGATGCTCCTTTCATAGATCCAAGGAGGGAGGGAGCATTGGAAGACCATTCGTCAGTGCTGAGAGTATGGGGGAAGTGCAAGGAGAGGGAAAGCATTTTTCCTTTAACTTCACTATCCATTCTCTCGTCCCATACTGTGCTAAGAGGAGATGCTGCAAGAATGAAGAATGACACCATCATGAAGAAAGGGAGGCATTCCTTGAATCTGGGGACAATCTTGTTTGGAGGATCCTCTTCCATACATGATGAGAGCTGGTGGACACACATGCATACTTTGGCAAAACAAAGGAGGTTTTGGATAGATGGCAGCCTTCCAAGGGAGGCTAAATTCCAGGGACTTCCCTCCTCTTTTGATAATGTGCATGAGAAAGGAAAGCAACAAGTGACGACTGGAAACCTTCCACCTGGTAAATTTTTCATGGGAGATGTCAAGGAGAAGAACCAAAACATGGCAGACACTTCAAATGACACACTGTCAGTGCTTTAATTGTTGGGCACCCTAGATCCCTATTGGAAATCCCAATTGTTGGTGGAGTATTCCAAGGATCTTCATACTTGCATTATTCTTGATGACTGGTTGCATGAAGGGAGATATTCAATCCTTGATGGAGTCATCTATAATCATGGTATAATATTCTTGTCTGGAGCCTCCAAGCTCAAGGGGAAGCTTCTATAGAGGGCTTATGAATAATTCCATCTCAACCACACTTATTCTATGAAGCTCAACAATATCATATTGAGGAGCTATTACTGGGAGGGCTTTGAAAGGGAACTATATCAACATTTTCAGAGATGCATGGATTTTGTGGAGTTGGAGCAGCAATATGGCTCTAAGGGAGAGTTAAATCAGTCCTCTCTTCCTTCCCTTGAAGGAGAGAGTATATCTATGTACCACTCCATTGATAGGAGGAGGACTGTTGGTGAAGAGCATGCTCTTAGTACATGTATTTTATATTCTGACTTCATGAATTATTACACCATGTTTTTGCAAGCCATGACCCCAAGGAGTAGTATTATATATTGTCGATCTCATGGAAAATATGGGATCAGAACAATTGCTGCACTTGGCCACTCCCTTGGTGGACAAAGGGAGATCTTGTTTCATGATGGGTGCTTCCCTAAGGCACCAAACTTATCTCACACTTTCAGCCAAAGTGAGATGACATGGGAAACAGTAAGTGGTGGAAATACCACTTACCACATCTTGATCTGATGCAGGAAGGATATGCCCTACGTTGGTACCATATATGGGATTATGACCCACCTCCTCATGTTCAAATTTCTATTTATGTATTTGTAATTTTTCTTCCATACATGGATGATGTACTTGTCCTATTTTTGGATTTGTATGGAGGAAGAATAGGAGGCATGTGTGTACCACATGGGATGGAGACTCTCTTTTTATACTTTGCTACATATTTCAGGGAGAGTAGTGGTTCAACCATGTTTGTTTCAGCGACATTCTTGACACTTTGTGGGGTGGAATATGTACATCTCATAATGATTTTGGAGAGACAACTCATGGGAGTATGGATTGGTGAACGTTCAACTTATGCAGAGAGATGGATCCTTGATGGTGTCATCAATGGGGAAGGAGAAGTGTTGCAGCACTCACCCTATCAGTTTCTTGAGGACAAGCAACATTTTGGAGGGGATGACTGCAATATTCCCAATTAGCCCAAGATAATGGGAATATTCAATTTTTCTTTGTCTTATTTTGATTTTCATGTTGATGAATAAAATGTGAAGGAGGAAATGTAAAACTCCTAAAAACATCAAAATAAATCAATGCCTATGTAAACAAAGACATATCTGGGCCATGGAAATAAACTCTTGCAAGTGTGAATGGGTTTGAGCTATGAGACTGGATCAACCTTGACCAAATATATAGCGCTGTCTAGATTCAATGTACCTCATGGAGGGACAGCGCAGTTCTATAAGGAGGCCCCTCATGTGAAAGGAGCTAACTCATCAAGGTGGTTTAGGGTTTGCAAAGGCTTTCATCTTATAAAAGGAAGGGGAGGGCAGCAAGAGAAGGTTGTTGATTGTCTATATTTCTGAGTATCTTGTTAGTTTAGACAAATATTATTCTCTGTTGTTCAGTGGAGAATTGTGCTGCTTAGCACTTTGAGTTCCTATGCAGGGATTTCACCTCTTCCGTTGAGGATTATTGGAGTCTTTCTGATTTGATCCACTATCAGGCTTTGGGCCAAGCTCTACTTCCAACTGCAATGTAGATCCAGTGAGGGTTTTTTTGGTTTTGTAGGCTACAGCAAGTGGAAGTCTAGATCTGTTCATATCTAGCTTGTATTGGAGCCTCTTCTCAGTGAGTGTGTCTTTTAACCTCTTGGAAGAGTGAATCCAATGTTTGAGCTTAAAATTTTTATCTTGGCGTCATGCCATCTCTATTATTCAAGCTACAACGTATTTTCCCTTGAGGGACTGCGTTATTTTTAGTGGAGGTTTTGCAGGGTGTTTTGACCCCATTTTTTATGAGAGATCTCTGGTGCTAGGCTTTGCCTTTCACTTTGGTGATCCATGGATTAGCTTGCTGATCCATGTTCTGTTGTAATGTAGATTCATATTTAGAAATTTCTGAATAATATTGCAGATCTGCTACTTAAAACTTAGATCTACTCTTTGTAATGCATGATTTGGTCAAAACCCCAAGGGGATCTTGTAATAGAGTCTTTTTAGAGTACAAATTTGAAATAGATCTAATATTTCATCCACAGATCTGTTCTATATCTGAAGTGTAACATTCAGCTACTGCAGCTCCATAAAATAACGCTATCAAGACATTTTGCAGTCTATGCATGTGTTGCAGCCTTCTTTTCTGAAGATTTATTGCTCTATTGTCTCCTGTATTCTACTGTATAATGTAAGAGAATCATTGTAATTCTGATTTTCTGTTGTATATTCACAAGTTGATATTATTTGATTGCCTCCTTCTCATGCTTTCCAAGACTACGTTATTTCTGCAGCAGTTTGTTGTGCATAGCTGTAGCCCCTCTTGTAGGGTGTTTTTCAGCTAGACTAGGTGGTGGGAGATCTGTTTACCACAACTAGTTTGATTTGTTTTTGCTCCCCTTTTGGATCTAGACTCCAGATCTACTGATCTGAGGGATAAAAAGGGATAAAAACTCATTTCTGTGCATAAATCTCCCAGAAGTACGTTATTTCAGCAGGCTTGCTGTGCAATCCCAATTTTGGGATATTACACAGAAAGAGCACATCAGGAGGGGTTTTCAGTATCGGATCTATAGCAGTTTATTGGTACATCAGGAAAAAAATATCCGTGGCACTCAGTTCAGCAAAAGAAAAATACATGGCAGCAAGTCAAGCTACATGTGAGGCTATAAAGATGAGGAAGAACCTGGTCGGTTTGTTTGGTTCACATTTAGATCCTACAGTGATGCATTGTGATAATTAGAGTTCCATTAAACTCTCGATTAATTATGTGTTTCATGATAGATCTAAACATATTGATATCCAGTATCATCATATCAGATATTGTGTGTAGCGGAAGATAATGTTGCTTCAGTGCATTCCTACGGAAGATCAGGATGCAGACATTCTAACGAAGGCACTCAAAAGGAGCAAATTCTAATACCATAGAGGTAGAATCGGGGTGAAGGATAATCCCTATCTTGTTGAGAGGGAGTGTTGAGATTCAACAAGATGATGAGCTTAGTGAAAATCAGTCACCTTCATTAAGTGGGCTCGCAGGCTATTTTTAGGTGTAAGTCTATTTTTAGACATGGTGATCATATTTCAGAAGTTGCAAGATGCTATTTGTGGATGGTTGGTCAAGTTGGAAAAATAGATGAAATTGTATTTTTAGAATATTGGGCGAAGTCTATTTATAGATCATCGATCTAAAAATAAATGCGTCAATTATTATTAGCCCTTAATAATAATCAGACTCTAAATATCAACTTATTCTCTTGGAGCACTTTAATTCAATGTACAGATTTGGAAAATCAGTGGGCTGAAGGAATTACGCAATTCCTAGGGTTTACTAGTGGTTCATGCATGGAGGAATCAGTTAGAACTGAAGTGGAAAAGTTATGACAGATTTGGAAGAGTAGTTCATGAAGTTGTTATTCAGTTTAACTCAGTTAATGGAGTTAAACTTAGTTGAGCTAGTTGTCTCTAGTCTAACTGAATGATACAATAGTGAGAGTTAAGTGAATTAATTAGTTAATTAATTCACAAATAATAACTCATTAATCAACTGAACAGAAACAACAGTTAACTACAGTGCATGTCATTTCCAGTGGAGAGATAGGTGAAAGGGTGAGATGGACTATCTGTTGTGACTATAGTGATGCATTCAATGCATCTGACACACATTGGAGTTGCCAATGAGGATTTCCCAGTCAAGGCAAGGTAGATTTGAATTCATTCAGGGTTCTTCTTCAGCAGGGATTGCAAAGTGAAGGCAGGCTATTAAGAGGCAAGAAATTGGTGCATAGATATGCAAATTTCTACATGACATCGTGTGACAATTGTATAGTGTACTGAGAGCTCTATGAGATGAGATTTGTATGATATTGTTACATTTTCCATTGATATGAATAATATATGATAGTTGGGGTTTTTAGCTTTAAGCTTTCCTGGTAAAACATCTTGTTATGTGCGATTGATTTTTCTTCATATGTGTTTTGTAATTGGTGATTTAATTTCCACAAAGAATTAAGTGGAAGGATTTTGTATTTAACATAAGATTAAATTTTTAGATCTGGTGAATCCAAGATATACATGCATGTTGTGTAATTTCTACATATTCCTTCATTTATGGATTCTCGGGATACCATCAGATCAGAATCGCACCTGAGGATTGTAGCAAGACCACATTCACCACTGAGTGGGGATCGTTTCAGTACATTGTCATGCCGTTTGGACTCAAAAATGCACCTGCTATCTTCTCGTGGGTCATTGTCAGAGTATTCAAAGAATTCATCCATAAGTTCCTTAAGGTATATTTCGATGATTGGACTGACTTCGTCCTGGTAAAGGTGCACATATCAAATATGTGCTTAATGTTGGATACCTGCCGGAAGCATCAAATTTCCCTAAATATCAAGAAATTTATCTTCTGCGTACCCTTTGGAATCTTACTCGGCCATAGAGTTTGTCGACAAGGACTAATGGTAGATCCTGCCAAAATCATAGTTATCATAAAATTTCCAGTACCAACCACGGAGAAACAACTGTGCTCAATCCTAGGGCACACAGGTTACTACAGGAAATTAATTCAAGGCTATGCGCTAATTAATTCCCCTATGGAAAAATTTCTCAAGAAGGATTTTTCATTCTTTTGGAATGACGAGTGTCAAAAGAGCTTCGAGTTACTTAAAGAGAATATGGTCTCGACACCTATTCTCATCTTTCCTGATTGGGAGAAGTTATTTCATGTTCATGTTGATGCATCGGGAATTGCTCTCAGGGTTGTCCTTACACAGCCAGGAGAAGGAGATATTGACCACCCGGTTGCCTTCGCAAGTACGAAACTCTCCGGTGCAGAACGCAACTACTCCACCATAGAACGAGAGGGATTAGCCATGGTCTACGCTTTACATAAATATCGGCATTAATTATTAGGAGGACACTTTAAAATGTTCTCAGACCATTCTGCTTTAAAGTACCTGGTTAATAAGCCTGTGTTGGGGGGGGGGGGGAATATGTTGATGGCTACTGTTATTTTAGGAATATGATTTCAAAATCATCGTTAAGCTGGGAAAGTTGAATGTTCGGCCGGATCACTTGTCCTGAATAGAGAGTGGCTGAATTTCCTAATGCGTAGCTATTTTCTATTAAGGTAGTAGATGCGTACTTCATGGATATCATTCAGTTCTTGACTACTAGGATGGCACCTCCAGAGTACTTTGTACAGCAAAAGAAAGAGCTAGTCGCTCGGGAAATATATTTTACCATCATCGTAGGTCATTTATATAAAATAGGAGAAGATTAATTCTTATGGCGATATGTTTTGGCGCACGAAAGGCGCACTATTTTGGTAGAGGCTCATGATGGAGTAGCAGGATGTCACTATGCAGGAAAAGCAACGACGCAAAATATATTGAGAGCTAGGTTATGGTGGCCAACTTTACGTAGTAATTCCCACAACTATTTTAAAGGCTACAATATGTGCCAACGAACGGGGAGGCCGTCCCACAAAGATGAAATGCCCCTTCAACCACAGATGGCTCTACAAGCATTTGATAAATGGGCTATCGATTTCATTGGACCTATCAACCCACCATGGAAGAAGACAAGTACGCGCTACATTATTACTAACACTGATTATGTAACCAAGTGGGCAGAAGCATAAGCAGTAAAGGATTGTACTACAGATACCACTGTGCATCTCATCTTTGAACAAATCTTGACCAGATTTGGATGTCCAAAGATTCTCATGAGCGAAAGAGGTATGCATTTTGTTAATGAAACAATCCAAGCTTTGACCGAGGAGTTTTGGACCCATCATGCGAAGAGCACACCATATCACCTATAGGCCAATGGCGCGGTTGAAGCTTTTAATAAAATCTTGGAGCAAGCGCTGACAAAGGTATGCAATGTTGATCGTAGCAATTGTGACGTGTGCATCCCATCGATCCTCTGGGCCTATCGAACAACCTGCAAGAAGCTCACAGGGAAAACCCCATTCAGTATGGTTTATGGTAAAGAAGTTGTTATTCCCATGGAGTATATTATTCTTAGTCTGCGTATCACAACATTTACTAACATGGCAGAACCTGACATCATGGAGGAGCACTTAGTGCAGCTTATGGCTTTGGAGGAAGATCGGTTTCTTGCGAATTTCCATCAACAAGTCCAAAAGGCCCATGATAAAGCATAGCATGATCGACATATTTGCCAGAAGACATTTGTGAAGGGTGAATTGGTCCTCTTATAAAATAGCCAGTTTATAAAGCATCTCGGGAAGTTCCAATTGCATTGGCTTGGTCCCTACATAGTTAGGGTGATCACAGATGGCGGAGCGGTTAGGCTTGCTACCTTGTGCGGTGATATGCTCCCAGGCTACGTCAATGGAAGTTGGCTCAAACCGTATCGGATCAAATGACTCTATGGCCAGAGTAGCCATACAGGTGCAGGTGGAGACTCCACCACCACAGTGACTCAAGACGAGTCACAAGATTGTGTTGGGGGTTTCTTGGAACAGGGTCCTCCAAAGGCTGCGAATTGGGACAATTTTGAGTATTTTTGTATATTTTTTGGCATATTTTAGTCTAGCACAGGGGTTTTGGGGTGGGTCAAAGCCCTGAAAGCACTGTGATGGGTCAAAGGGTAGACCTAGAGTCCGCAAACCATGGTTTGTAGAACAGAAGAAAGATTAGGCTAGATCAATATAAATAGAAGGACATTTTGAATCAATAGATAGATATGTATTAATATTGGTGCGAATTACAAGTAGTAGATCTGTTTGGGTTATTTGGGAAAGGACTCCTACTGGCTGTGTGTACGAAGACCCTCTGTCCTACTGTGTGTGGACCCTGCTACTGTGTGCACAGGTTGGGTTTTAGGTATTGTAAAAGGATCTGAAAGATTAATGAAAGCGGAAGGTTGTTGAATTATCTGAATCTATTAATGCGAATCTGGACTATCTGTTATGTTATGCATAAGCTGTGGAAATAACTGTGTTATCTGTTGATGATGTGTTGACACCTAATCTGCATCTGTCTATTGTGCTTTCTATATATGTCTGAATTTATGCTCTGTTATTTACTATGATTATAATCGGTATTGCGCACGTGGATGCGAAGGAATCTATAGATCAAGGCTCTATGTTTACGATCTGGTAATTGTGAAGTTGGATGCATCTCTGCTTGACTTACCTACCCTCTCCCAGGGTGTGGAAACCTGGTTCCAGCACCCTCCCATACTGCTTCGGGTGAGACTTTGGCCTGCGCAAGTACGTCACTATCGAAAGGGCTAGTAGTATAGGGGTTTTTTGGCAAACCTTAACCTCTGAACCTGGGTCAGGACCCCTCGAGCCAACAGGGAACTATTGTCACCATCCAAAATTTCATATGAAACTCAGTATCTTCCTCATTTTTATTCCATATTGTGTTGATGTTCTATTCACTAAATTTGGAATGGTTTGGGAAAGCAAGGTTCATAGAACCAAGGACTGGATCCTTGAGAGTCCAGTTGCCTTTTGGCCTCTTGAGGGAAACATTATTTCATCCCAAAATTAGCAACAACTCTATACATATCATAAATGGAGAGAGATACATCATGGGATGGAAAATTTGGTCTATCATGTTCAGCCATATAACCCATCTACATTGCAGGAGCAAGATATGGAGGAGTTTTTCTATGAGCTACCATTTTGGAGGGTGATTCGTTTTGTTTGGATGATAGCTTGGGGATTGGAGCTTCTCATGGGGATTGAGGTTCCCAACATTTCTTAGATCCCATGCCTCAAGAAGGCCTCTAGAAAACATGTAGTTTCCTCCATGGATATCCCACTTCTTCATGAGAGCCATTTGGTTTTGTCACCAAAGGCTAACTTGTACACTTGGGAGGAGCAACTAGGGGACAGATTGATTAGAGAGCATCTTTCTCAGTGGAGAATTTTATCAAATGAGGATGCTACAAGAGAAGGAGAGGAGGCTTTGAAGTATCTATACTTGCAGTTGCTTGAGGACAAGCAACATTTGGGAGAAAATGATTCTAATATTCCTAATTAGCTTTTAGCTAGTTGGAATATTAATTTTTTCTTTTGATAAAAAGATAGGTGAAAAAGTGGGTAGAGAGACCCATAAATATCTTAAGTAGGAATAAAAACCACTTCTCATGTGAATGTGGATCATTGTATTAGTTGTATAAAGAACCTGGAGGTGTGAACAGGGGCTAAAGCATGTCGACATGGTCAAAGTTGACCAAATCAATAGCGTTTCTACGGAGATAGTGGAGGATTAATGGGGGGCAGTGCAGTCATAGAGGAGGAGTGTATGCAAGAGAGTAGATTATTTAATGAGTGGGACCCAAGGTGAGGAAGCTCAACAAGCATATAAGGAAGGTGATGGCAGCCATAGAAGGCATTTATAATATTGATATTGTATTGGTCTTTTATGACTCTTTGCACGCTTTAGTTGTTTAGCTAAGTTTGTTGTGTTGTTTAGCATAGGGGTGTTTCCGAGCGGAAATCCCACCCTCATCCTCGGGGGACTTCGAGTGCCTACTTAGGAGAGGTTCATTGAGCATCATTTCCACTATCCATATTTTGACCAAGCTTCAGCCTTCATTCATAGTGTAGTCTCCTTCAGGATTGTGTTGTTTTGAAAGGTAGCAGCAATGGAGGGTTAATAGACCCAATTTATGAGCTTATTTTCCAATGGAGGGAGAAGCCCTTCATCCGGGGGATTAGTAAGGAAGTTTTTAGGGCTTTATTACACCATATGGCATCAGTACAAGAAACATTATTTACCCATAGTGTAGTCTCCTCCAGAAACTGCATTATTTTGCAGTGCAGTTGCAGTGGGAGGTCAAGTACCCAAGTTATTGACCCTGTTTTCCAGTGAGGGGATCAACCCTTCATCCGGGAAGGTTGTGAGGAGGGAAATCAGCCATTGTCATATCAAATCAGCCACCTCCCACCAGTGTTCCAGTTGCAGATCTTTATTCAGCCCTAGGGCCACATTTTGTATATTCTGAATTTTAAGTATTTCCAGAATCCCTTCCTGGGTTATCATGAAATAGTGCTAGAAAGCCTAGATCTCTAATCCCAGCATTTTATAAGCACCCTATCAATATATCCATGTGTTTACATTTATAGCAATAGTAAATCCCAGAAAAAAATACATTTTCTTATCCTCTGACATTCTTGTATAGTAGTTGTTCCTCATGTTTTAAGTATTGGGTCTCTAGAGGCTTTTTTGCCCAACTTGAGTGTCTTTTTCCTCAAGATATTGTACACATTTTCTACTATATTGTTTAATAAGAAGGCTATATGATATTATCTCATATTTATGTGTTGATGTATCACTGCATTTTCCAGTTTATGTTCTATATTCCTGTCTTTTCCATTTTGGGACATTACAAAGTTAGACTTAGGGTCCCATGAAAACATTTAATTATTTGAATAACTATTACACTGGATGAAATTTCTCCAAACTCGTTTTGGGTCTTGGAGATATCTTGTGTTCCAACCCCTCCACTAATTTTAGGAGCTATGGCACACCCGATACTACCCCAAAATCTTAACACTCCCTCTTAGCGAGGAGTGTGCTCTAGCAATACTTCCACACTGAAGCACCACCCTGATCTCAACATCGGTCTCTGCCCTGCTGATGCTTGGCCTGCTACCCTCCATCCACTATGTATCTTCTTTCTGTATTTCTGCCCATGTCACTATCACTGACACTACCACAGTTGTACTGCAAATCCCTCTCAAATTGTTGCATAATGCTACTTATAGAACTTCCAGTGCTAACTGCTGCACTACAACTCAGTCGCTGAGAAGTAAGCAACTGAAGAACCATCACCCAAAAATTGATAGAAAAGTCAGTCGGATTGCATCTCATCATTGAAGGACCCTATGTTGCTGCTCTTTGTTTTCCCTCTTAAGCATTGCATTTTTTGTTGCACTGCACTGTGTAAGCACTACCTCTGCACTGCTGAAATCCCATCAACCTCTACGATGTTGCTTCCACGTTGTTGATGCCTCTCCTATGCGCTACTTTGGACTTCAGTTTCCTAGCACTACCTATGCTTCTCCATGATCTTCTAAACCCACTTCTCCAGTCATCCTGCTACAGTCTTAAGGCTCTCGTAGCTTATATGAGATCCAAGAGTTTGGGCACCTCAAGGATCCTGCCACCCATCTATAGTTTCTCTATAGATCAATATTGCTCCACCTCTTCTATCGATGCACATGAGCACTCATGGCCACATAATCCTCACTACCGATGTCCCCTTTCACTGATGTTTCCTTGGAATCAGAATTTTCCTTGTCCTTCCTCTTAGGACAAGAGCTGATGAAGTGTCCAAGTTCACCACATTTAAAGCACCATACCTTTGATAGGTCCTTCTTCTTATTCCCTTACTTCCTTTTTCCCTTAGATGCAAGGGATACATCTTCCTCCTCCTCTTTCTTCACCCTTACTCCTCTGTTGCTGCTTTGCTTCTTTTTTATCCTCTTAATTTCCTCCTGATGTAGGATTGCTCACATGTCCACCTGGGATGGTAGCACTTCTCTGCCTAAGATGCTTTGGAAAAATTTCTACCATTCATCGGTGACTACATTCAGGGCATTCCTCAACATGATTCCTTCATCTAGAGTTGACCCCATAGCAATCATCTAGTCTCGGATAATATGTAGTCTAAATAGGAAGGGATCAATTTCCTATCCCTTCAACATCTGGAACAATTGCATATGATTCTCAAGAAGCATCTTCCTATGGATGGAGCTTCCCTGATACATCGTTTTTAATGTTGTCCACATATAAATTGTCATGTTATTCCTGGAAATATGTGGTACCACGTCATATTTTACTCCATCCATGATCAGGTGCTTAGCCTGCACCTAATTATCATTGAATTTATTTAGGGGATCCACATCGGTTGGAATAGCTAGGACATTTTCTGCATGGTCTCTGATGTGGTACTCATCTAGGACTCTCAAGATTATGTCTCTCTAGATGACAAGCTTCGACACACCATCCAACCTATCCTAATTTCTCAGTCCATGAGAATTTGTCTCTGCTCAATCTGTCGAAACACAAACTCTTCTCCCTATTGTTGCTGCTATAATTAGAAAAAGACTGGATTTGCGATTCTTGGTGAAAGAACCCCTCTAGATAACATGCTCCCTCTAAAAAATGATTTCCCTCCCAGAAATCCTTCACCAATTCTAACGAATCAGTCCTCTATGATCGCTTCTCTTTATCAAACTCATATTACTTGGCTAGAGAATCTATTGAGTGATATTTCTCCTCTCGCTTTTGTCACCTTTGTTATGCATTGTTCTGCAATGACAGAACCTGTTCCACACCGGCAACTTCTGAAGATCTGAAACTTCACTTCCGGTCTTGGCATACTGCATAGCAACTCCCCAACTCGAAATGTGTCACCCTCATGGTGTCGCATCATCCTCTGCGTAAGCATACTAGCTTAGTGTCACCATTTCATGGTATGTTATCCCTCTGGTGTTGTGATGCCTTCTTCTGGATCCGTGTTGTTTCAACTGCACTTCCTGCAACCAATATCTTTAGCTTCTTTGTTGATGGATCATCTTGATCTACAATCCTCTGATACCATGTGAAAGTTTCATAACAAAAACACTAGTGTAGTGTCTTGAACTAACTCACCTACTTCTTTAATTAATTTACAAGTTATTTAATTACAGTATTCAAAAAAATATTAAATAAAATACAAACTGAAGCCTACATATATACAGATCATTTACTAAACATCATTCACATATGACAAAATTACACACTGATTTTTTGGACAAATGTCCTCGGGAAAACCCAATGTGGGAAAACCAGTGCAGCAGCTCTAGAGGGTTTTATTATTTTGCAGAATCTTAATACAAAAATCTGGGCACCAGAAACGGTTTTCCCTACAAACAAATTACACGGAAGTTGTATATTATCACTCGGAGACATAAAATATCACTGAATCACACCCTCCGTTAATAATTATAGATAATGAGTCCTTTTTGGCCCACTCAAACTCCAGTGTTGCCTCTACAACCTCTACGTCAGCCTCTACTAGCCATTGTACCCACTACGCCACCCTGACTGGGCCTGCGTCACCCAGTTTCTAGAATTCCGAAAAAAAAAAAAAAAAAAAGTTATCATATCAGTTCTCTTTCACACAAAAACGCATCAGTATGCAATTTTTTCCCGAATTTACAAAATAAAAATGAATTCAATCCTCTCGGTGCTCTTTTAGATATAGTTTGCATCATTACGTTAAAAAAATCATCGCACTGTTTTCGAATTTTGAAAATGAAGAAGGATTGAATCATGTCAGTGCGTTGAACAAATATGGTGCCCCAGAAATGTCTATGCGCTTTTTATATAAAGACATTAGTACGCTTGACTACTGAACACACCAACGTTCAGAAAAAATGAATAAAAAAATTATATTTTTTTCTTTTTATAATTAAAAAATGAGCGGAAATTAAATTTTCGAAATCGAATTTCATAAATTCTTTAAATAGTAAAAATTATTCATTATTTCATTATTTTTCCCAAAATTTCAAGGGAGTGATTTTCAAGAGAGATATACTAGGAGCATTGTGCAACAACAACATAATACTTTGGAGCATCAGAACTATTCAGAATATCAGAAGCTAAAATGTATGGTAATTCACTCAAAAGCTTGCTTAGTAAGTTTTAAATTTTATTGTTTATTTTAATAATAAAAAAAATTACAATTTCTATTAGGGTTTAATTAACATAATTATCATTTGCAAGAGAAGATCATATTAGAGCTACAAAATATTTTGGATCTGCCAAAAGATCAAAATTTGGAATGTATGGTGATTCACTCAAAACTATGGATAGCAAGAATTTCAAATTTTATTGTTAAAATATTTTACAGTTTCTGTTAGATTTATTCACAATTCAAAAATTAATAATAATAATAATAAATAAATAAATAAAAATTAAAAGAAAAATAAAAAATTACTCTTTATTTCACTATTATATTTTTTTACAATATGATTTCCTATTTAAATTTAATTAAAATTCAGAAAAGAAAAAACAAAAAAAAACAATACTTACCTTAAACCCTTGTTTCTTCCTACAAAATTTCAAATTAGGGTTTAACTTTCTCTACCACTTTGTTGGTGTCTAGGTATGAACGATTTATTCACCCTATTCTGTTGTGTAACCAACTCCAAAAAGAGAAGACAAGAGTTATCAACGCCTTAGAAATAAGCCACTTCGAGGGGGCAACCTCCAATACATTACATGAATGAACAATTCTTGGATGATACAATTTACAAAACCTCCTTTCTATATATAGGAGTCCATGGGGCCATAATGTAATCCTAGTAGGCCACAATGTAATCCTAGCCGACCTAACAATAATAATTTAAGGGCACAATAATAACAATATGGGGGTTACAGGGGTACAATAATAACAATAAGGGGGGCTACACTAACATAACAAGGGGCTATACTATTAATATAGGGACTTAACATGCCCCTCTCCTTCAAATAAGTGTTGTCCTCAACGCTTGATTATTTCTTGATGCTTCTGTATAAAATTCTCATCCTCCCATGTGAAATATTTTACAGGAAAGTTCTTCCACTTGCTGAGATATTCTGAAATTGATCGTACTTGTCGAGTTCTTTTTTCTATGACTTCTTCATAACTTCTTTCGATGTGATGTTGATCTTCCTGTTGTTTCATTAGATTCTGCACCAAAGTTGGGTTATCCTTTGAGAGTTGGAGAACTTGTTGTTGATGCTCGCTGTGATCTTCCACTAATTTATCATCCATATTAGCTATTATTTTATCCTTAAAACCATCCAAATTAGCCTCCATTTATGCTTTTAAACCATCTATTTCATCTTCGGTTGCTCTTCGTAAGATCGAAATTTGTTGCACTTGGTACCGTAATTTTGATATCTCATACTGCAATTCTTCCACTTCATGCATCATAGTATAGATTTCTGAGGGATTAATGGGTGTTGAATTATTTTTATGAGGCATTTCAGAATGCAACATTGAAATATATGCTCAATAGACCCTGGGAATCACTTCAAACTGATTTTTCAAACAAGATTTATGCAATTCGGGAAAAACAATACACACCTTTTACTTGCTTTTAGGAGCTCGATATTGAAATTTGATTATCTCTGTGATTGCAACACTTCAATATCTGAATTTCAACACTGAATTATCCCTATGAATTCTATTTCAAATTCCACAGTTCTGATCTAATTTGGATTCCCCAAGATAAAGTTGTGTCCAATCTCCCACAATGACCTAATTCTGGACTGGTTCCGTAGAGCAAACTTGTAGGACTTTCCACGTGTCACTGTTTCATCCTTTGTCTCTAAAATTGATAGCCAAGAAACTATAGTCCGTGTACTTGCGACCAATTTTTACGGCACTCAAATCCACTTCCCAGAGAGAGAGTTATTGAACTTTTCCCACGATCACCTCTTTGAGATGAAATTCAGGAGCCTGAAAAAGCACTACCTTCCACAGATCATATCTCCAAAAATATTGCGAACCAAGCTCTGAAATTTTTTGATGAATTTCCTCAGGATTTCAGCTTTGCACCATATGAATTTCAGATTCTGAACCTTCGTAGAAAAAAATTATAGCGAAAATGCCACGATGACCTGTTTAGGAGCTTGAAAAAAGACCTAACTTCCACAGATGATATCTCTGAAAATATTGCGAACCAAGCTCTGAAATTTTTAGACAAGCTTCCTCAGGATTTCGGCTTCGCACCCTAAAAATTTCAGCTTCTGAAACTTTGTAGAAAAAAATTTATAGCGAAAATGCCACGATGACCTGTTTGGAGCAGCGAAACCCTAGAATCCAAAGCTCTGATACCAAATGTTGTGTAACCAGCTCCAAAAATAGAAGAAAAGAGATGTAAACGCCTTAGAAATGAGCCACTTCGAGGGGGCAACCTCCAGTACATTACATAAATGAACAATTCTTGGATGATACAATTTACAAAACCTCCTTTCTATATATAAGACTCCATGGGGCCATAATGTAATCCTAGTGGGCCACAATGTAATCCTAGCCGACCTAACAATAATAATTTAAGGGCACAATAATAACAATATGGGGGTTACAGGGGTACAATAATAACAATAATGGGGGCTACACTAACATAATAAGGGACTTAACATTATTAATATAGGGACTTAACATATTCCGACAATAATTTATCACTCCGGGTGCGTATCCTTTCAAGGCAACGCGCAAGGTATATGCAGGGGCAAACACATAATCCGTTCCAACCAAGGGTTCGTCGTTTAAGATTCAAAACATGGTTGTGGGATTTAAACTAACTACAAAACTCAGCAATAATCATAAACAAGAAAGAGCTGCAACAATAAGCATAAACTATTAATTAGCACACACACAAAGATGCAGCACCTGATCAGAAGAGCGGGCCCAGCTCTCTGATCAGGGCTGCGTTAGTCACAAAGAAGATTGGAGCATAAAAACATATGGTATTTTATTAATCTGTAATAGGTGATTACAATATCGATGGGAGAACCCCCATTCACAGGAAAAATATGCATTTTATACACAGCGAGGGAGATTAACAGATCTCCCTGAAACATGGTAACCGCATATTCATAATGTACATCAATTGGAACGGCACCATCACCAGATATCTGAGATAGAAAAAAGGTCCAAGAATAGTTCCATGGAATCATGGCTCCAGCTGCGCGGCCTCCTTATGGCTGGCCGTTACCATATCTATTGTGAAATGCTGAAGCAGGGGTTCCTATTCTCCAAGCTGCGGTCAAACATATGTTTTAAACTGCGAATAGATAATACTCTATGAATTTACTTCATTAATTAAAATATTCGAATTGGACAAGTCAGAGGTATTTACCTTGTAGGTTTAACATAACAACATAGCTAAATGAATACAAAAAGGGTCAAAAAGGGAAATAGAAATGGATAGAAATATGGCCCGATTTGGTACCCAACATCTCCCCCCAACTAGCCTTCTACATGTCCTCATGCAGTCTGCAGCCTCTGCAAGTCTGGATTTTGCAGAATATAGGTTTAATGAAGCCCAGTAAGATCATATTCTGAGGCCATCTCTATTCCTGGAACTTTAAACCCATCCAAAAGGAGAACTTCCTTCCACCAATCCATTGGAACATCATAATCTGGAGTGTAATTTTCGACAGGCAACCAAAGGATAGGAAACTAAAACCGGATCCCCATCCACCAGGCCCCACATGTCTGGACACATGCCACATATCTGGGCAGTCTGGTGAGTACTCATGAAAAATTTGGTGCCCCAAAAGGTTCCCTGTTCCGAACAGCTGTAGGTGACATCATCCACCTTCTCTGACAGCAATCAAGGGCCTCTTCTTGAAATGAGGTGAGTTGCTTGACACAAAGATCAAGACACCACCTTTTTGTCCTCACCACTCTATCTTTGTTCTCCCCAATTCCCAAAAAGGTGTTATGCTTATTGAACATTGTGACTGACCTCTCATGTTCTCGTCTTACTATAAATGGCTTTGTAACTTGATTGGATTTAAAGGTGTTACAAGCCTTCTGCCAGTGAATCTAATTGAAAGCATAAGAGGTGAGAGCCCTTAAATGAATGTCCCCTACATATGGAACCAGGTTAAAATCTCTGTCCAGACACAGTAGATACCCATGCAGTTTAAATTCACACATCAGATGTTGAGTTGGCATGTCATGATTCCTCAGGATTCAGAGGAATTGTACACCATCTTCTATCTCATAGCTAACCTCGTTTTTATGCTTTCCATGCAAATAAAAGGAAATGTTCATGCAAAAATAAAGAATAACAAGAAGCAGGGGGACGACATGCCATAACCTCTTGCATCAAACTGAACATCTGCTCCTTATTGGCCTTCAGTTCTGCCACTTGCTTTTCCAGCTGCTCCATCTTAAGCTGCTGCTTCGCATGCCTTAATCTCATAACATCTATGCACTCCACATATCCAAATATGGTTGTGGAGGCTCTTTCCTTGGTTCTCTTGATCTCATTTTTGTATTTAGCTAGAGTAGATTTCCAAGACTGTATTTCGGCTGTTAAGGCATATTCCCGGGCTTCAAACAGTTGTTCGACCGGGTCTGTTTGAGTGGGAACTGAGATTGTGGCCATCAGGTCCACTTGGGTTTCTGCTTCAACCCCGATGGTCTTGGACTTTTTGGCTTGCCGCTTGTACTTCTTTATCTGTTTCTGCATTCTTTGCACCTCCTTTCTCAAGTTCCTTACCTCCATTTTGAGCCGCATTGTCTCCCTAAACTGCAACTGATACTTTCGCTTAACTAGAGGTCTTCGCTGCTCACACATCTCTATCCATTCCTGCTTAATCAGTACTTCCTCCGTTTCGGAAAATGGAGGTAAATCCTGCAAAACCTCTTCTATTGTGCCCACTGTTGGGTTTTCCTCCCTTGCTTGCCTTTCTTCAATTATTTCTTGCTTCACCGCCTTCTCACCAGGCTGTGTCGTTGGCTTATTCGTCAGGACTGCTTCACTTGGTCCCTCCTCTTTGCCAACGACGATTTCTTCATTGTGTGCACTCGCCACAACTAGTGATGCCCTGGAGAGATGCTCTCCTGCTACTTTTCTTGTTGGGATCCTTTCCAGTTCTTCAGCCTCGAAAATCTCTGTCTCTTCTCTCCTTTCTGACTCCAGGGTGCCAGCCACCTGTGTAGCCCTCACCCCATATGGTTGTGACCTTTGAGAAAGATTCAAAGCCACAGGAACAACGAACTCTTCTTCTTCTTTCTGCCATGGGAAATGAGCTACCCTTGCTCCTTTTGGGAAAAATAAGGAAAAGTGGAGCGAATCCTCAACATTTGGCATTGAATTCAATGTTGGTTCTTGTGGGTCAGCGTCGTCCCCACACCCTGGTTCTCCTGGAATTTCTTCCATGGGTTCACTGGCTTCCTCAACTCTGGGCCCTTCTTGTCTTTATCCCCCCTCTTCCATGGGTTCTATGGTCGGAGTGGTCATGACCTCCTCCATCAGCTCCATTGTGGCAGGAGATCCTTGTGGAGTATCCTCGGTCACCATATTGACCGTTTCATCCATGCTGGCCTGTCGTGGGTCTACTTCCATGGTTGCCATATTATCAACTTGCTCTGCTAGTTCCATGGGCAAGACTGGTTCTTGTGGGACAGCCTCAGCTATGGTACTAGTGGGCCTTTCTATATCAATCCCCACATCTGCCATTGACTCTACAGTTTTGGCTTGCTCTTGGCGACCCACCTCATCTCCAGGTTCTTCCATTTCCATCTCTTACGGCTCATCCTAGTCAACATAATCATCATATCCTGCATCCTCCTCCATATCTTTGAGTTCTTCTGCCCTGGCAGCCACAAAAACTACTATTTGTTCCTCTGTGGAATCCCAAAACATCCCCCATGGAATCGAGATTTTTCTAATGGCATTCATTATTAACAGCTGAACCAACCCGTGGTGAGTGGTGACCACCAATTTCTGTCGCGATCCCTGAGCTGACTGTGCCAGTAAGTGAAGAATCCTTAATATAAAAAAGGGCACATTCATTGAAAAAGCTTTTGCCTGTGGAAATCGAAGGTGAGCTAGTATACAGAGATGGTATTTGAAGATGGTGGAGTACCTTCCTTCGCACGTCATATATTTTATGATGAACTCTGCTACTCCACCCCATGGACGTGGTAGCGAGTTTCTGTTATACCCCTGACCCTTCTGTGCAATACTCTCGCCCTCTTGTAGAAAGGCCTTGGGGAATTATGGGAGGGGGATCCTTCTCGAAAACCATCGCTTCCCGACTTGAGGAAGCCCACTGACTTTCGCGATGATTTCCTCTGTTATAGGGATCTCAATTCCGCGGACCTGAGAGCCTCCTTCTCCCAAGTTCAATGCAAATTCCGCCGTCATTTCTTCATTTGACCCCCTCAACCTGTCGAAATAAACATCCCAGCCTACGTTCTCAAAAACCTTCCACACCTCCTGATTTTTTCGAATTCCCCTTGTATTCTCAGGTTCATGTCGAACAAATCAGCCACCCATTGTTGCAGAGGTGAAATCAGCATGACGACTGCAGTTGGCTGGCAAGGGAGAGTGACAGGTCTCCAAACCGTTGGAAACTAAAATAACGTCATGGTCGACTTGGAAACAACAGATAAATAGTACTGGTACGTTTGGAAATGATGATAGATTAAGGTGGTATTGTGGAATATTTGAGGAATTTAATGCAGTGTGCTGGGAGGGTGATTGATACAACTGGGCACATACGAATATGCATCCCAACACATCAAAAGTATGATTACAGAGTACTGAAATCATTAGATTCATTTAGGTAAAGATAATGTGTCATAAATGCTTTTTCGAGATACGCTGTCATTCATTATGACTGTTCCCCCCCCCAACTTATTGATGGCCATCCACGGCACGTTTTAATGTCCTTTTTGGAATATTTAATTAAATCCATAAAATCGACGGAGACGTACCTGTGGACCTACCTTATGGTGGAGTAGCAGAAAAATGTCTGATGGAGTAGCAGCAACAACTAGTGACAATACAAGGAGTAACAACAACAGCTTATAACAGAAATAGTGAGTAACAACACAGGGAGTAAGAGCGACAGTAAATAGCAGCACAGCGAGCAACGGCAACGGAGGAGTAACAACAGTTACGGAGTAACATCAGTTACAGAGTAACAACATTTACGGAGTAACAACAGTTAAGGAGTAACAACAGTTACGGAGTAACAACAGTTACGGAGTAATGGCACCGGCGAAGTAACAGCAGTTGCTGAGTAACGGTACTGAAGGAGTAACAGCAGTTGTGGAGTAACGGCATCGACATAGTAACAACAGTTAGAGGAGTAGCAGCAGCTACAGAGTAACAATAGTCATGGAGTAATAGCAATTACAGAGTAATGATAGTTACAGAGTAACAACACTTAGTGACACACACTAGTGAACTATAGCAATATTTTCATGACAGCACTGGTGAAATAACAACACTGAGTGTTACTTTTATCCTCGCCATATTTCTTTATTATTCCTACAAAAGACAAACAAGTAAGTAGCAATAGTATATTATTATTTTATTTATTTATTTATTTATTTTTATTTTATTTAGAACAGAGTGAGAGCGTCCTCTTTTCCAATGACCATTAAATCAGATACAGCAGAAAGACTTTTAACAAAGGCTTCTTTTGAGGCTGGACGGTGGTATAATTTTAGACGGTGTCCATTTATTAAGAATGAGGTATGGTTCTCATATATTGTACTCAGTCTAACTGTTCCATTGTTGAACATTGTGTCCACTTGATATGGACCCATCCAGCTAGTGTAGAGCTTGCCTTTGAAATCCTTAAATCAGGAGTCATACAGTAACGCCCAGTCCCCCACATGAAACACCTTAGTTTTGATAAATTTATCGTGCCATTTCATTCTCTGCTGTTGAACAAAAACATTTTTCTGGACAGCTACTACTCAAATCTCGTCCAACTCGTTCAGTTGTTCTAGTTAATGTTTCTATGCTTCTGATATATCTAGGCCTACTTCTAGATTTTTTTTTAGTGTACTAATCTCAAATTCCACTGGAAACAAGGGGAATTTCCAATAGAATAATTCAAATGGAGAAAACCCTGTTGTATTCCGTCATGTTGTTCTGTATGCCCATAAAGCTTCTGGAATTTTCTATGCCCAGTCCCAGCGATGACTTGCTACTGTCTTTGTCAAGATATTTTCCAATACCTTGTTTGTGCTTTCTACTTGTCCATTTTCTTGTGGATGATAGGGAGTTGTTACTCTATGTTTGACCCCATATTTCTGCATCAACTTTCCTATCATCTGAGATGTGAACTGTGATCCACCGTCTGATACAATTTCCCTTGGAGTCCCTTACCGGGCAAATATTTCTTCAAAAGGAAAATCTGCTACTACCTGCTCTGTTGCTCTCGTGACTGCTCTAGCTTCCACCCATTTAGATACATAATCAATACAGACCAGGATGTAAGATTTCTGATGAGAAGGTGGTTTGAAGGGCCCAACAAAGTCAATAGCCCATTTCTCAAATGGTTCTAGGACTATCTGGGGCTGAAGAGGCATTTCATCTACTTTCCCAGGTTGTCCCATCCGTTGACAGCTATCACACCTTCGAACATACTCCCAAGCGTCACGAAAAATGGAGGGCCAGTAATATCCCATTTGCAACACCTTATGACCCGTTCTTTTATCTGCAAAATGTCCTCCACAGGGTCCATCATGTGTAGATTTTAATATTTCAAAAATATCATCTTCTGACACATAACGTCGAATCTGTTGGTCAACCCCTGTATGGAAGAGATATCCTGCCATCCATGAATATTAGGTACTCTGATGAATGATCTTCCTTTGCTCCTTATTGGACAGATGATGAGGCACTTTACCTATAGTAAGATAATTAGCAATATCTCCATACCAGGGGGTGTTAGCAGAAACTGGAAAATGATGCTCATCTGGAAAGTTATCTTCAATTGGTGTATCCTTACCATCATGTTCTATCCTAGATAAAAAATCTGCAACCACATTGTCCTTCCCTGGTTTATATACTATGGTAATATCAAATTCCTGTAGTAGCAACAACCATCTTGTAATACGACCAGGGGTAACAGGTTTTTTCATTAGATACCTGATGGTTGCATGATTAGTATGCACAAAAGTAGGATACCTGGTAATGTAGTGCCAGAACTTATTGATGGCATAAATGACAATGAGGAGCTCTTTCTCAGTTACCGTGTAGTTTAATTTAGCAACGGCCAAATTTTTACTAACATAATAGACTGCATAGGGTACCTTATCCTCTTGTTGTCCCAAAAATGCAACAATTGTTGTTTGAGAGGCATCTATATGAATGTGGAAAGGTAATGCCCAGTCTGGTCCTCTAAGGATCGGAGCACTGCAAACTAATTCTTTAATTTTTGTAAAGGCTGCATCACAGTCATCTGAACACACAAATTCTAAATCTTTTGTTAGTAATTGAAACAGTGGGTGTGCTACTTTTGCAAAATTCTCTATAAAACGTCTATAATAACCATAACAACCAATGAAACTGCATACCTGTGTGGGCATCTTAGGTGTTGGGAAGTGCATAATTACCTTTATCTTTGATGGATCCATCCTAATCCCTTCAGCTAAGATAAAATGTGCCATAACAATTCCCTCTTCCATTATCATGTGGCATTTCACTGTACTCATAGAGACACGAGATTGTATACAACTTGCAAGAAATTTTTCCAAATTTCTCAACCCATCCAAAAATGAGTCCCCATATGGAGTAAAATCATCCATATAGATTTCAACATTTTCATCTATCAAGTCAGAGAAGATTCCCAGAATTTCTCTCTGGAATGTTGCAGGAGCATTACACAGGCCAAAAGGAAGGACCCTGTATGCAAATGTTGCCTAGGGGCATGTGAAAGTGGTCTTGTCCTGGTCCTCAGGGGCAATCTGGATCTGGTTATATCCACTAAACCCATCTAGAAAAGAGAAAAATTTCTTTCCAGCCAATTTGTCTAAAACTTTATCAATAAATGGCAAGGGAAAATGGTCTTTATGCGTCGCCTTATTTAACTCTCGATAATCTACGCAAATCCGCCATTTTCCATTCTTCTTGGGGACCATTACTAACGGTGAGACCCATTGGCTATCTGAGATAGGATAGATAAAACCTACATCCAGTAATTTCTAAAGCTCTTCTTTCACAACATTTTTCTTTTGCAAGGTGGGTTCATTCTCCTCTGAGGTTGTCTTATAGGAGGAAAATATTCCTTGACATATATGTGATGGATACATAAGTTGGCAGGGATCCCCTTCATATCTGCATAATCCCAGGTGAAGGCCTATTTATGTTTTTGCAGAACGTCTACAAGTTGCTTCTTCTGGGATTCTGACAGGTTTGGATTAATATTGAAAGTTTTCCCTAGTTCCAATTCCACTTGAACACTTTCATGGGGTCTATAAGCAGGTGCCTCCTCTAATCCTTCTACTGTTTCCATAGTTTCCTGAGTCTCACAGCTTAGGATAGATTCTAGGATCTACTGATTTTGTTCTGAAATAGAACAAGGATCATCCATGAAGGAAGTGATTACATCGTCTCCCGATTCCATTTTCAACTGAAGGGCCTGTTCAATAGTAAGGACTGATCTCACTTCATCTTCGGTTTCAACCTCTACCACAGATACAACTTTCTTGCCACCTGCTAGTTTTATGGGCAGATTTGGTTATACCAGTGGATATAGCACTAAATTATTAGTGTTATGTCCATTATAAATAACTATATTTCCTGAACGACACCGAATTTAAGTGTTTGCAGTGGCCAGCGATGCTCTACCCAAAATCAAGGAATGAACGCCCATTAAAGATTTTGTATATAATACCAGGAAATCTATGGGGTAATGCCATGAATCCATTGAAATTGTCACATCTTCCAGCTTCCCTACAGGTTTGACTGTAGATCGATCTGCTAATTCCAATATTGTAGGTGTATGCTTCAAATTATGAAGACCTCACGCATGCATGGTTTAAGTGGTGATGACATTGATGGTAGCACCCAGGTCTACAAGCACATTCGAAATCTCTACCACATTAATCTATACTGTCAAAATCAGGTTCCTTGGATCTCCATATTTCATCTGCATTGATTTTCCCATCATAAAGTCTGATAATTTTCCCATAACATGTATAGTGAGGGGATGTTTAGTTCTCTTGGTAGGTTTCTTTGAACAATATTCCCTAAGAGTCTTTGCATAGATCAGCACATCCTTCATAACTTGCAACAAGGTAATTTTAAGAAATAATTTCTGAAATTCTCCTAATAAATCAAATTCAGGTTGAGGGCTTGGTTTACTCATAAGTAGTCTCCCTGGGTAAGGTGGTTCAGATTTCTGTTGTTTAACAGGAGGCGCCTGGTTTTTATCAATTTGTTTTGGCTCTTTACTAATCAATTCTACCTCCTTACCTTCACTATCAAGTTGTTCAATGATAACTGGAGGAGGTTGGTCATTAACTGTCCGACCTGATCACAGATTCATTTCATACAACTCTGCAGTGGAGATACTATATGAAGACAAGTTAACAACATCAGCTTGATGAGCTCCCTTATTGTTAGGATTAGGGTTAGGTTGCACCGGAAGCTGAGGACAGGCATGATGGTTACCAGGAGGCACATTGGAGGGTAATTGGAGCTACTGCTGAGGTATCTTTTGAGGCATCTGCTGAGGAAACTGACTAGGAGGGGACACTCACCAAGTTGGAGCCCATGAAGAGCTCGTACTAGCTTGAGGGTTCCACTGCTGCCAAGGTGGATACTGGTATTGTGGCCATATGGGGGGATAAGGCATGGTCTGAGGATTCATATTGCAATTATTGAAATACTGAGATGGATCCAGGTACATACCTTCATTTCCCATTGGTGTTCGAGGCTGCCATTTCTTCCTAGATCTCGTGAGGTACAATTGCTCCATGTCGTCCCCTATTCCTTGAAATACTGATTTCAGGCCTAGCAAGGAAGGGAATGAGCTTGTCGCATGGTTGAGCTCATAGATCGGACATTTCTCAATGGAATTTAGAAGGCATTCCCTTTCTGGGTGGTTCTTCCTGCACTTCGGACAAAATATTGCCATGGTCCTGTCCAGTTCAAGTTTTTTTTGTTTTACTTGCAGAGTGTCCATTTGTTCTGACAGGGTGCTGAGGATATTTGTCCTCAAGTTGTCTAGTAGTTTTTTGATTTCTTCTTTTGTAACACTCCTGCCAGATCCCTTTTCTGATCGGATCCCAAGCTTATTCCTTGTAAGCCCCCTCGAGCACTGAATACATAAATTGAAAATATCTTCAAATGTCTCCTTGGAGATGTCTCCCTTTCCCACAATATTCAATAGTTCTATCGAGTCCTCTCAAAATGATCGAAGGAGGATAATCCTTAAAATTTCCTTATCCAGGGTAGAATGACCTGACCTCTATAAGATGTACTTAAACCTTTCCACACAATCTTCCAAGCTTTCATCTTCTTTCTGTGTGAACTTGAAGAGTTTCTCCTTGATGTTCCGAGATTTATAGTAATCCTAGTATTTCTCCAAAAAATTTGTTTGCATATCATCCCATGTGGAAATGGATTTCCCTCCAAGGCCCATGAACCATCGCAAAGGCATTCCTTTTAGTGTAGAAGGGAAAAAATTTAACTTTTGGGCATCTTTTGTGTAGTCATACCCCAGACACACTATGTCAAACTCAAATAGAAATGTGTCGAGGTATTCTGAAATGAGCCCATGAAATTTTGGTAAGGCTACCAATGGAATAGGCTTTGTAGGCACGCCAACCCCTAGATCCCCGATCGGGAAATCGATGGTGGAGGTTGTGGGAGCCATGAAGATCTTCCAATACTCGCTGGGGATTTCAACAGG
Source organism: Pinus albicaulis (assembly GCA_034641835.2). Lineage (NCBI taxonomy): Eukaryota > Viridiplantae > Streptophyta > Pinopsida > Pinales > Pinaceae > Pinus > Pinus albicaulis. The sequence goes on along the minus strand of CM076582.1, from coordinate 1,301,443,860 downwards.
CTCTATGGAGGGTGGCTGAGGATTCTTTACTACTGGAACTAGCGTTGCTTTAGTACCACTTCCCCGGTCTCTTGGTGATGCCAGTTTTTCCTCGTTTCCTTCTCCTGAGGCCTGATGGCTTGAACCCTCGGCTGCAACTTCCTTTCCCTTATTGTAGTAGTCTGACCCTATCGATGTTCTACTTGCAATTTCTTCCTCTACTATCACCAACGCAAGGTCCTTTGGATCAGGTCTACTGCTAGATATTTCTTCCACTACTAGAGGAACCTGTTGTGTTGAATCACCAGAGAATGCCATATCCCGCATTGGTTTCTCCATTGACTGTCCCTCAGAATTCACTCTCCTTGCCCCTGGTCTTACATTTGCACAAGAGGATGCTTCTGATTCAACCTTTGCTATGATCTGTTGGATATAGATTTTACTTCCCAGATCTGGTCCTCCCCTCTTTGGGGCTCTCCCTCTACCCCTGTTATTTGATTCTTTTTTCATACAAAATTTGGTATGGTGGAGGGTCTTGGTATGAACCTATAATGCTTCAATCTTGGAGTAAGGTGTCAAAGGACCATTCCTTCCCCAAGATGAAAGAAATCACAAAAAGAAAGGCAACCAACAAAACAGAAATCTAGGGTTTCAGGCCCGGAATAGGACGTCAAACGATTCCTCCCTCCCTGGGACAAGACCCAGAAATAGACACACACCACAGGAAGCCCTAATACTTCTAGATCTGAAGTAGGATGTCAAAAGACTCCTCCCTCCCAGGGTAAAAGCTAGGGTTTTCCCAACAAGGAAACACAAAAGCGTTAAAAGAGAATAAATATTACTTAGGACCTAGAGTAGGGCATCAAAAGACTCCTCCCTCCCCAGGACAAGTGAATGGCCCAAAATCAAACAGAAAAGAAAAAATAAATAAGCAGAAAGAATACTTACGCTCAGGACCTGAAGCATAGTGAGAAAACTCGTTCTCTCCCCAGGACTAGAGATTGACCCTCTGGTTGGTCTGAATCATTTTTTGCACCTTGTTAGCCTCCTCGGAAACGGTGCCAAAATGTTGGTGTCCAAGTATGAACGATTTATTCACCCGATTCTGACATTAATTTATCAATCCTGGTGTGTATCCCTTCAAGGAAATGCACAGGGTATATGCAGGGGAAAACGCATAATCCATTCCGACCAAGGGTTCGTCGTTTAAGATTCAAAACATGGCTGTAGGATTAAACTAACTACAGAACTCAGGAATAATCATAAACAGAAAAGAGCTACAACAATAAGCATAAACTATTAATTGACACACACACACACAAAGACACAACACCTGATCAAAAGAGTGGGCCCATCTCTCTGATCAGGGCTGGGTTAGTCACGGAGAAGATTGGAGCAGAAAAACAGATGGTATTTTATTAATCTGTAATAGGTGATTACAATAGCAATGGGAGAACCCCCATTCACAAGAACAATCTGCATTTTATACACAGCAAGGGAGATTAACATATCTCCCTAAAACATGGTAACCGCATATTCATAATGTACATCAATTGGAATAGCACCATCACCAAATATCCGAGATAGCAAAAAGGTCCAAGAATAGTTCCAAGGAATCGTGGCTCCAGCTGTGCAACCTCCTTATGGCTAGCAGTTACCAGATCTATTGCGAAATTATGAAGCGGGGGTTCCTGTTCTCCAAACTATGGTCAAACATATGTTTTAGTACCACGAATAGATAAGACTCCATGAATTTACTTCATTAATTAAAATATTCCAATTGGACAAGTCAGAGTTATTTACCTTCTAGGTTTAACATAACAGCATAGGTAAATGAATACAAAAAGGGTCAAAAAGGGAAATAGAAATGGATAGAAATATGGCCCAATTTGGTACCCAACAATAATCTTGAATTGCAATTAATCTAGAGGAAAGGGTTTTCAAATGGATCTTTGTTTCCAGTTACTCGCTAGAGTACTAGGGATATCACTCTTGTTTGAAAGAGGGATTAATCCATGTAACAAATTGGCAACCATACTGGGGATCTAGAGCTTAGTTTTCTTTGTTTGTATTCAGTTTGAAATTTTAGTTTTCTAATTTTGACTTCTGTGAGTCTGGTTGTGTAGATAACTTTTAAGAATCCCTGAAAAATAAAGCTTGTTATTTATTTTTTCCAAGTTTTTCCCTGCCTGCGAGGTTTTCGATAGAAAACATTGTGGCAACCTACGCAAATTTTAGTTCAATTTGGTGTGCATGCACACTATATTTTGCTGTAATCTACACACCCCCTTGAAATTTAAAACAATATTAAATTCCTCTTTTTAGAGCGAGATAACCTTTTTATTTAAAGTTTTCCCTAATCTGTCTTAGTTGTCAGATCTTGTGTGAGAACTTCTTTTCAGCAAAATTTGAGTTTTGTGTGATTTATCATCATGTTTGCATTTTATAAGTGAGAGATTTCGCTGCTTTATTTCTGCTCTGTGTGAAAGATACCTTCATTTGCTTCATCTTACTAGTATTATGATTTTTTATTTTTTGAGTCTAGGATCATTGCAAACCTTACTTTTATGAATTGTTATTCCCTATTTCTTTGTAAACTTGGAAGAGCTTCTAGCTTACTGAAGCCTGATTTAACACCAAATCAGTTTTGGATGATTTCATTTCTGTTGAGATAAGTGGAAATTTTCTTAGTCTGATCACAAAGAAGAGAAATCATCCTCAAACATTCTAGATAGACTTCATAATTAGAATTTTGTTTTGATTTTTAAATTTATATTTTTAGATTTTTTTAGAGATTGTTTTCTTTTGGAAATTGATGTTTTATTGAATTTTAGTTTTTTATTTGACTATTCAAGGAATTTTATCTCAAATGAGTAATTGATCATTCTTGCAAATTGAGTTCTTCATGAAATCGTCTTCTTTTCAAAAAAGATTTTGTTTATGAATGAAAGAGTTTGTGTTTTGGAAATTGATAAAATCTCTCAAATTTCTCTTAAATAAGATTCATTGAAAAGAAAGAGTTGGACTTCCCATATAGATTCATTTAGAGTATTTTTTAGTCGGGTCACAAACATCATTAAAGTTTCAACTCCATACCCTTTGTGTTAAGTAACAACCAAATTAATGCAACGCCTAAATAAAATCAATTTAGACATTTTACATTTTCTAGGGCTCATTCCACCAACATAGATTAGGCTAGCGTTTTGGAATAGGTTGTAATAAACATTCCAAAAAAATTTAAACAAACAAGTAGAATATTGTGGTAATAAATTCCAGTTGTTGCATTTGTACTCTAGGAAGCTCTTCTTAAAGAGTCAAGCACGCGATCATGTCAGAACCAGTGAGGTAATTGTATCTATCTCATTGGAAAAGATAGAATATGTGCACGTAATACAAACAGTAAACCTCAGATTAACCATTCTCAAGGAGCCTAGGGTCACTTTTCAGCAAACCTAAGATTTAACATATCGATGAGCCTTCACAGGGATTTATCTTGATACTCTCACCTTGTATGCATATTCGATCGTACACTGTTCCCCCAGGTATATTTCTTTCTGTTGGTGACCTTAGTGACCATAATATCTAGGATTTTTCCCAGGTGAGGGTGGAGGGAAGGTCCCACTGTACCTGGAACAGATGTCGGCTAGACCCACTTGGACTTTCCGGAGGGTACTCTTCACTTCGAGATGGAATAAGTGAAGGGAATTGCACAAGACTATTTCATTAAGCAGGTTGTCAAGGTAACTCTTCCAACCGCTAAGTTTTCCACATTAAATTTCTACGACATTGGATTTCATCACCAACTAGTGTTTTTAGTGTGGAAACATATTATTTGTGTGTGGATTATCTCTTAGATTTTTTAGGCATGTGTTCAAGTTGCTTGTTTCCTTAGCAACCTTAGGTCTATTTTTTTGAAACATTTTTTGATTTCATGTGTCCATTAACCATGGTTGAATTACCAAGACACTCTCGTAGAATGCAGGGGAAACCCTATGAGTATACACCAAGTCAATTAGAAAAGGTTAAATTTGAAAGAGGTCAACAACCATCAGGAACCGAATATACTAAGCAAGAGGAAATATCAGTAATAATACATCCCAATTATGAAGTAGATCAACCTATGATAGAAGAATGACCAGAAATTTCAAAATTAATCACAGTTGAGTCTGCAACCGGTGAATTATCAGATACTCAAATTATTGAACCTAAAATATCTGAACCTGAAATTGAATCGACTTCAGCTAATTCAACTTCATAGTTCATAGTCCAAACCCCTGGTCATCCTCGTTCACCTTGAGTGAAGCTTCGCATCATTGAGAATCTTCCTCCTAGCCTGATCAGTATCAGAGAGATCACTGACATAGAAGAGGAGATTGCAATTCCTTCACATCAAGAATCTTTAGATCTAATGCATAGTGAATCGATTTACCATTACAACCCTTTTAAACTGTACCCTTGGTATCATCATTTAACCAAATTTCTACATAATACGGGTCTCAATTATTCACCACGCCACATTCCTTTTCACTCCATACCCAGAGGTCGTTACATGCCTTCATCAAACATGTCAGGTGAGTCATCCATGTTTACTTCATCGCCATAAAAAAATTTGTGTGGTGATCCATCGGTTCCTGCTAGATACTAGTCACTCCCTAGTACATTCTCAGGAGCATCTCCCTCTTTTGAAACACTTACACAATCAACTAGTGTTAATGAATCTAATATCAAAAATTTGACAATGGAACAAGTCTATATAATGTCTGTAAATACTCCTACACCTGACCCTCAAGGTAGCAATTTTCCACCTGGGGGGCAGTATACTCCTCAAGGAAAACCTCTTCAAGGGCAGTACCCTATGCCAAGGCCACAATCGCTTCAAGGGAAGTACCCTATTCCATGGCTACAACCTCTTCAAGGGCAGTACCCTCTGCCAGGGCCACAACCTATTCAAGGACAGTAGCCTCCTCTGGGGCAACAATTTTATCAAGAGAAACAATCCTTTCAAGGAGGTCAACCCTTTACTGGAAATTATCTAGAAAATTATCAAACTTATATTCCAATACCTCAAATCAGTTATGGTCAACCTTACACCCCACAACCTTTAATGGGAGCTCCTTATCCCGGATTTAATACAGTGTGGAACCCATCATTGAACCAATAAAACTTGCAACCTACTATACAAGTACCTTATAATCATTCTGGTCAGCCAACTGGTCAATTTGGTTATACTGAAGTCTAGCAATATGCCCAACCTACACTTCAAATTTCACCTCAGTTATTTGTACGTAGTAGTCAACAAGCTAGTCCGAGTATGCCGAGAACTCATGTCGAATCTGCTATGCAAACTTATGTTCAAAAACCAAGTACACCTATCCCTGAATTTTCCCAAGTACCTGTTACTACAACTCCTCAAACAAAAACATCAACTATATCACATGCAATCCCTCAAGTCACTGCTCATCAAACTAGACCTGTGGTTTAGTCTGCTATTCAAACCTCGTAAACTACAATTCCAACAAGCCAACCTTATACAAGTCATTTTTTTAATCGACTGTATCAAGGGAAGTTTCAAAATGGACCAACAAGAAAAAATCCAGTCTACCAAAGTCAAACATACCCTGGTTATACAGATGAGATACCAGCTCAACCTCAGTTTGGTATGGCTAACCCTCGATACCACAGGGATATTCCAATCCCATCCGCACAGTCTCTTCTAGGCTATCCTGGATATCCTCCTCTAGGTACTGGTATCATTTCTCAAGGTTATCAGTTTGCTCAACAGGATCGTAACCGTCAGTTACCATTCATTGCAACTTTAGACTTTCCAGATTTTTCATGCCTCATGAATGATCCGATTTATTATCTTCCATTTTGGCTACCAATGCCAAAAAATTTCCCAGTGATATACCCAAGTTTGAAGGAAAATCAGGGGAAGACCCATCAAATCATTTGATGACTTATCACCTTTGGTGCGCATCCAACTCTTTAATCGATGATTCCATTCGATTATGACTTCTTCAAAGAACATTGATAGGCTTAGCTACTAAATGGTATATTTAACCTCCACGTGGCACTTTCAACAATTTCAACGCATTAGCAATAACTTTCTTAACCCACTTTCAGTTGTCGGTCAGTTATGAAAATGGCACGGAAATCTTGACTTCATTAAAATAGAGTACGTCTACGTACATTTTATATCACATACATTAATGGAGACGTAGAAGACATTTAGTGAAAGATTTTATTCTGGATCAAATCCTGCCAAAATGGTTCATCAAACCATTACTTCCAAAAATCACTAAATATGTAGCTAAAGGGGGTGTTGTTACAGAAGAACAAGTTATAGCTCAAGCACAATACTTAGCACTTTTATATACACAGTCTGGTACTTTATATGAAAAAAATCCTGACTTACCAAGCCCATGTCAAATAACTAAAACTCCTTCTACTTCTCATTCTATAGACGGTGTAATTGGTACAGTTAGTGCTAACAAGAGTAAGAGGAAGTCATCCAAACCTACTTCTCCCATAATAACTTTACCGTATTCACCTGAAGGAGATTCTTCCCTTGAAACTTCTACCGATATTCATGTTGTATATTCATCCATGAATAAAGCTAGAACTAGTAATAAGAAGAAACAAAAGACTAAAAATAAACAAAATACACATCCTAAAGAGAAAACAGAAAAAAAATAAAATGAACTAGCTGAGGAAAAGTGGAAACCTCATTAACCTTGTCTTATCTACGATAAGGATCACTATACTAAAGAGTGTCCACATTGGTCTGAGGTAACCAAATTTTTCAAAGGTTCACCAACAATTACTATCTTGAAGGATCCTTTTTCCACTCAAGATATTAAAATGATCATATCTTCTTCCAATTCATCGGTAGATATCTTAATGATGTCTCAGGTCATGTTTGCGACATGATATCAAGGCTATGGAACTAAGAATCCTGTAACTGGTAAAGAGACTGAAAATTCTAGTCAAACACTAGTCATACATCCTTCAGTTTCTGAACCACTTCAAATCGAGAAACCTAATCCTGACCTAGTGATTAAACTGCCTACTAAAGGTGTACTTCAAAAATAATATTGTATTATCATGTGAGAGCTACTCAGAATTACAACATTCTTGAAGATTTAGCGATATCCCCTTCAACAATGTCGGCCTTAGAAGTGATACAATCATGTCCAGTACAAATGAAATTACTATTATCAGCTATCAGAGCTACAGATCCTGAGGACTCGAACCTCATGGTCTTTGACCTCGGTTTTTTTTACCTAGACTCCCTCATCAAGTGGCTTTTCAGATTCCAGTATTAGTCAAATCAAGATGAGTTTCTAGTACTGTAATTGATGAGGGGTAATATACGTGTATAATTTCATTAAATTTTTGGAAAACTTTTGGTTCCCCAGCACTGAACCAATCACCGACTATCCTTAAAGCCTTTGATGGAAGAGGATTTCATCCATACGGAATACTCCAGGATATACCTATAGAAGTAGAAGGAGAAATCGTTAATCTAGAGGTGGAATTTTTTGATGCCCCTCTTGATTACAAACTTCTTTTGGGTTGTAGTTGGTGTTACACCATGACTATTGTTGTTTCATCTGTCTTTCAGGCAATCATGTTTCCTCATAAAGGAAATATTGTTGAAATCGATCAGTTTTGATACTTTTCATCAAACCCTACTTATAAGAATAATATCTAGCTTGTCGTAGAATTGGTTATCCCATACGAAGATGTTGGTGTAGGATTAATGAAGGATTCCACTCTCATGGGAACTTTCGCTATACATCCACCCAATGTACTGCGAGAAATTTCCAATATAAATATGATCTCATCAAGCAGTATACCATTTGATGACACATGGATTGTGCCTTCAAAATCAGAATTGGACTCTTTCAATGATAAGATGCTTTTGAGTCCTTTTGAATCGGCATATGTAGCAGTACAATCATATTCTGACACCCCATCAACTATTCCTCATCAAATTAATGTGAGAAAAGAAGAATCATATTCTCTATCAATATCAACCTTGACACTATTTTCGGATCCCTTTCAATATGTATTTAAAACTGATTAAATTATTCGGGAAATTTTTTCATTGGATGAATTACCATGGCATTATCTACATCATAGATATTCTTTTTTTCATGATCTTGATAAGCTTGAAAATTATTTTTCGTCTATTTTTACAATTGATTAGGTCAAGAAACCACAGAATCCCACATCACATTCAAATTCTGAGACAAATTTGGGAAATATTTCTATAACAGTTACTATTGACATATCAATCAAACCTGGAATTATTGAAAACATTTATATAGGTGCTTCTTGTTCGATGCAAGAGATTAACACTTACAAATCCCTATTTCAAGAATTCTGAGAAATTTTTTCCTAGTCTTACGAAGAGATGCCAGTTATCGATCTTAAGACTGTAATTCATGGAATTAAGACATACCCGGATGATAAGCCTATTACACAAATATTACGTCCAATACATCTGCAGAAAGCTGTAGCAATGAAAGCTGAAGTTGAGAAGCTATTACGAGTAGCATTTATTTATCCAATTCCTTTGACGGATTGGTTATCTAACATAGTTCTCATTACGAAGAAACAAGGGACTATAAAAGTATGTTTCGATTATCGGGACATTAACAAGGCATGCCCAAAAGACAACTATCCTACGCCCTATATCGACCAAATTGTTGATGGTTGTGCTGGAAACAAAATATTCTCATTTATGGATGGTTTTTTTGGCTACAATCAAATCAACATACTCCCTACTGATCAACCCAAAACAGTGTTTGTATTCCTTGGGGAAAATTTTCTTATTGCAAGCTACCTTTTGGACTAAAAAGTGTTGGTGCAACTTTTCAAAGTGCTATGTCTTATGCTTTTCATGATAACAAAGATATTGTACAACCTTATCTAGATGACTTACCTGCTCATTCTTTATGCAGAGAAGATCATCCTATACACTTATGAGCTATTTTCATGAGATGTAGGCATTACAAAATTTGTTTGAATCCACAAAAATGTGCTTTTTGTGTAAAATAAGGACAATTACTTGGGTTCATCAAGCTCAGAA